>JAMQGT020000518.1:0-17910 GCA_024447675.2 Pterophyllum scalare | reverse complement strand
CATTTATTTCAGTATGGAGACAATGTATTTATGCTCACCTTTAGTACATAATATCTCATCTTTTCAAAGGTAAAGTGAAAGTCATCAACTCCAGGGAAACTGCCCCCCTGATGAAGTCATGACGCCACCTGAAGTGGTGCATGACTTAACAGTCATTAATGCTTTACATTAATCTTAATATTTAATGGAATATATGTACTGTACATACAAACAATAGTGAAAAAATTGTTCATATGTTAACGGTAAAAAAAACCAACTTTTCTATAATGCTGCCATACATGAATAAATATTTGTCTCAGATATTAAACCACTTTTCCAAAACAGTTAAAGTTTACTTCAAAACTGTTTAGTTAAAATACAAAGAGAACCAATCAGATGCTAAAACAGAACAGTTGTATTTCCTGAAAGAGGGCATGCTATTTTTTAATGGTAAATTTGATGACCTCACAGATAATTTCACAAAATCTGTGACATACATCACTGATGTATTTGGATGGACAGTGATCTGTACTGAATGCACAAAATAAGCTCAACAGAAGAAGGAAAGGAGGTCAGATACATGGTATACATCAGATATTCTACTTTCAGTATAACCAACTTTTTAAGAAACAATTAAAACATGAGTGTACTGTCAAAGTCATGGATGTATGTGGATGGACAATGACCTGTACTGACCCCACTATTACAATAGAAATGGCAGAAGAGAAATAGAGAAGCATGGAAACAGAAGAGTGAAAGGAGGTCAGATGCAGTCACAGATGAGGGATGATGCTTCTACTTGATCATCTTCACAGCATCATGTTTGATGATCTTCTAGCAGGACGGAGACCATCTGCTGCAGATTTTGTGGTTTTGAGGCTGCAGGAGTGTCTGGAACCTTAGGCCCATGTGGTATAACTAACATCACTGACTCTTGGTCTCAGTAACCAGCTGCTTTGCCTTATTTCCTTTCATCAGAATATGCAGAGATACAGCCACCATCCTGCTTCTCCACAGCGTTAACTACATTGTAGAATTTTGATATTTTATGCCCCTTAGCCTCAAGAGCACCAAATACATTTCTGAAGGGCAAAGAGGAGAAGAGACTCAGGTGGAACAAAAGCAGCAGAATTTCTTATTGTATCATATAAATACACTGAATGTTACCTCTTCACTCCTGAGTTCAAACTTTGCTTCTAATTCATTTATAGGGTCAGCAAAAACAACTGGAGTATCAATTGCCTCTTTAAGGCTCTTTCCAAACCAAAGGTGGTTCATGAGTGCCTTGGAGAGAAAAATAGAAAGCAATCTTCAAGATGGGAAAGTGCTGATTACAGGATGGATTAGGATGAAGACACTGGCAAATATAACAACTAAAAGGGGCATCAGTCTGCATCAGTTTATCTTAATGGCACTTTGTGTGATTGCTATGGACACATACCGAGGCCATTCCAATTGTGATCATGCCCCCACCAGACGATCCAATCACCAGGGTCTTTGATTTAGACTTCAGCACAGCCGGGGCCATGTTGGAGGGAGGCCACTCCCCTGAGAACAGAGACCTTGAGTGACAGGACAAAACTACAGTCCAGACTCATCACGGTTAGGAGAGCAAGAGCAAAATGACTGATTGAATGATATGAAGCAGAGGATGAAGGGCATTTATTCAACCCTGATATGTGGCTCTTACTTTGTTCAACATCTGACATCAGACACTGATGAATGCTAAAGGAAATATTCACAGACCAGTTTCTGTTTTTGTCACACTTTCAATTTTGTAAGAAATCTTTGGTATATAGTACAAACAGCAGAATGAAGACTGCATTCTATATGGGAGACTGGTATGTTCAAACTGGGTGACATCTTCATTGCTTGAATCTGAGCGATATGACTCTGAAAGTTACCCTCAGCTTTATCTGGATAAGTGAGTTGACATAAAACAATTTTAACTGTGTGATAATAGGTCTTCACAGTATGTGTTTATCCTGTTTGCCTTAATAAGAAGAAGGTAATATCATATGTTTTTGCATCAAATACCTGAGTGTAAAACTGGTCTCATGAAATAAGATGGTTTCCTTAAATAACAGTTACAGGGGAAATAACAGTTGCTAGTAAATAGAAACTCTTTGTGTCATTTTTGAAAGAATCCTCATGGTGTCCTCAGCATCTGCACAATGCACCGTCCTGATTGCCTGTATTTCATAAATATTAAATGTAAAATGTATCCTGCTGATCCCTGACCAGGACAGATGCTATTAACTCTATGACAGATGTCAGACAGCTGGTTGTTGAGGATGATTCCAGTGCTCGGAGAGAGGACACTGGAGCCAAATCTGTAAAGAAAAAACATTAAATGAACTAGATCTAGAAACTCAACACAAATAATTCATCACACTCCATGCAGTTGAGAAATCTTGCATACAGTCTCTTAAAATGGTTAATACTTCAGTTTTTCAAATCAAGAATAATTTTTGATAGATACTGACATGTCATTGGTGCTGCTGGTGACAGACACAGCAGATCCATCTTCAGCCAGCACAGACACATGAGTGGTACCTCTGCTTTCCAGATTCGAGGTGCAGTTATCGTTACTTTCCAGACACAAGCTGAGGTTGTAATACTGGTCATCATGACTCTCATTAGTGATCAAGCTCCTTATGTGATCAGCAAAGCTTTCCTCTGTGAAATTCTTAGTTGTCTGATTGAAAGACACAGCATAAAACATTTTAAAAAATCACAGAAAATAGAGGGTTGTCAAGAAAAAATACATATTAGAGCCAAATATTAACAGGAAATTATAAATATTAACAGTTCATTGGCTTTTCTTTCATTTTATACGAGAAGTTTCTAAAGAAATTTAGTACAACTGTCCAATATAAAAGCAAGTTACAGAAATACTAACTAGTTTATCAGTGTTTATTGTGTAGTGTCATGGTCCTGGGCCGGTGGCCCAGTGTTTTGGGTTCTTTTTTGTATTCCTGTTTATTTCTGGTCCCTAGTTTTTCCCCTTGTCATGTCTGCGTGTTCCTGGTCTGGTCTCTTCCTGTTTTATTTTGACAGTCCTGTGTTCCCCATGCTTTGTGTTTAGTTTTGCTTCCCCTTGTCTCGTCTGTATTATTAGCGTCACCTGTGTTCCCACCTGTTTCCACCTACCTCATTAGCCCTCCTGTGTATTTAAGTTCTGTGAATTCTCTGCCTGTTGTCATTGCCCCCTCACCATTAGTGCCCATGCTGTGTCCCTTCTGTGTTTCTCTGGAATTCAAGTCTGGTTATCTTTCTGTTTTTGCTGCATTTGCTCCTGGTTCTGTTTTCCTCACGCCAAATAAAGGCTACATTATCTGATCACTTTGGCTTCCGTATCCTGCGTTGGGGTCCACTTACTGGCTGCCACACAGCCGTTACATGACACGTAGCTGACAGCATGTGGGCTCACAATGGCACCACGACTAATGAACAATGTGCATAAACTGATAAATCACAAGCAAACCTTCACTCAGTTAAGCCTACACAATTCAGAACAACTCATTGAAATTTAAAGGGTAAACACGGGTATGTTCCCCTACTTTAGGTTACTGCAACTAAACTTAATGCAAACATGACAGCTGGATAATCATAACAATACAAGGAAACTAAATAATAAAGACTCAAATTAAAAGTTATAAAGCAAACCAGGTCCATTTATGATTATAACAAATTTTTTCTATCAATGCTAATAATAATAATAATGCTCCCTTTTTGAAGCCATGTCCTTCACTTTTAAATACTTTACACTTTTTAGTGTTTTGTGCTAGTATTGCTACTTTTTCTCTAGTGAAGGATCTAAACACCTCTTCCACCACTGTTTAAGCCATAACTAAATCTAACTACTTAAAAATGATCGTACTGCATCTGATAAAAGCAGGTGCAAATCTACGCATGAATTTACTCTGGAGTATTTTCTGATACTTACTTCATCTGAGGTGAACTATGGATCTTGGATACATTTCTTTAATGTATTGGTAAATTGAATAGCTTCAATATAACAATGATAAAATAATATCATTTCATCAGTTGTCTGAGGTGCTGAATTCATTTTATATCCTGAAAATATAAATAACTCTTATTTCCTTTCTTTGAAAAAAAATCCTCAGAGTATCATGCTTGTAATGATTGTTTAAGATCCTCTTCCTCCATGAAACAGATGTTATGTGATATGCAACAAACAATAAATGCATTAAGATGAACAGCTCATTTTAAAACATAAAATTATCCTACAAGCCTGATTCTGTGATTTCAAAGTGTAGGTGATCAGCAGCTCTGCAGTCAGTGTCTGACAGGAACCTTTCATGATGTTGAGGATGAGGCTAAGGATGGCTCCTCCTGCAGGGGGCGGGGGGAAGTACATCTGGTACTCTCCTAAAGGAACAGTCCACGACATCAGTCACTGTAACTTTGTACAATGCCAAGTCCTGCAGTGTGAGTGTTCCTCCTGAGCAAAAACATTGAAGCAAATGGTTCTGCTGAGCAAAACTGAACACAACATATCCCATAATCAAGATTTTAATGGATCCAGGCAGCTCACAGTGTAGCCTGTGAGGGATCATGGCAGAGCTTTACAGAGCCAATTGATTTGTTCATTTGTAATTAGATCATTGTGTCTGGCAGACATAGAAAATGACTGGAAAAGAGAGCAGGATGAAACCTGTCTGATAATACCTGCTTGCTGTATGTCACGGATTAAATCCTCTGCTATGCTTCCATTGTAAAACACATCTGGTCCCTGCTTTGCAATCATCTCCAAAGTATCAGCCAGTTTCTCAAATTTCACAATATCACCAGTTTTAAGCAGGTTCCCGTTCTCATCTGAATATAACTTCCTAAAAGACAAACACAGTGAGAGAAAGCTGAAACATTCACTGTTTGCTCCTCATATTTCTGAACTCACATTGTGGGTGCATTTCATACCATAGTAGCTGGGTGCTGCTTGTATCAACATATGGGATGTATAGACCTTGGACATAAGGAATAGGGAACCCTTCTCTGGCCAGTCGGATGGTCGGCTCAAAGAGGGTGGGCCACGGCAACTTCCCATAACGCCTGTGTGCCTCTGCATAACCTCGAATTTCCCCAGGAACCCCGATCCATTTGCTGCCTGGTGAGATAATTAATGGACAGTCAGTGCTGGAAAGTAACACATAGATTTACTCATGTTTGAGTATAATGTAAGGTCTTGACCTTTAATGCCCCGAGATGGCATTTATTACAACTTGGTGCTAAATAATTAAAATTGCACAGAATTTATTTCTACTCTACTACATTTCAGAGGGTACTACTGTACTTTTTTAAATTCTGTGTCCAGTTATAAATAGATGTGGTAGGGATAAATATTTTTGATACTTTACCACCATATCATACCTGCCTTTGCTCTTTATATTTATTTATTGGACTATTTTTACATGTTTACATTTATCCTGGCTTAATTATGTTTTCATGATATTGTTCACATATTTTCCTCATACTTTGATGTCAGCCTGCATGTACACTATTCAACAAGATTAATTGCTTTGCTGTTTCATCATGTGCGGTCTTGTGTTGTTGTAATTGTGCGGCCTTCAGTATTTAATCACAGCTGCTTCAAAAAAGAATTATCAGCGTTTCCCAGAAAGGTCTTACAGGATGTGCTGTGCTTGTCATGACAAACCAAGCAAACAGAACTCTTCAAACTTTGAGTCCATGCCTGGTAGATTCATTACTTTATGTGGGGCTTCTTAAGCCTGTGACTAATAAGCTAAGGCGTGACAACAAATGGAGAAGGAAAAACAAGAAAGATGAGCTACAAAAGAATCAGGGGGGAAACAAACTGTTGCAGGTCTTTAATTAATGGTGTTACAACAGAAAGCAGCCTACCTTCAGTCACCTGAAAGCAGGTGTTGTTGCTGGTGCTGTTACATGACATAAGCAGGTCAGGGTTCACCTTTAGGGGGGCAGTTTCCCTGGAGGTGATGATTGTCACGTGACCTTTGAAAAGATGAGATATTATGACTTGATTCCCCAGCAGGGCTGAGCTGCGGCATTAGAATAAGGGGAGTGAGGGAGTCTTGTTACCAGAGGTGTCCATCACAGTGAATATGCACCCTCCTCCAATGCCCGCACTCTGCGGGTTCATGACAGAGGTGCACAGCAGCGCAACAATGGCGTTATCTACTGGCGAGCCGCCTTTCTGAAGAATGTCCCTGAAAGAAAGACGAATATCCATCATCACTTTGCGTGTCGATTTTCGTTACCGAGTGTGTCTTGCAAATAGGCATCTGTTGCTGTTTCCATAACACAGTAT
The DNA here is from genome assembly GCA_024447675.2 of Pterophyllum scalare. Taxonomy (NCBI): domain Eukaryota; kingdom Metazoa; phylum Chordata; class Actinopteri; order Cichliformes; family Cichlidae; genus Pterophyllum; species Pterophyllum scalare. The sequence goes on along the minus strand of JAMQGT020000518.1, from coordinate 11,618 downwards.
TGTTTTTACGGGGTTGGGTCGATAGCCCTATGTCCATCCTGGAAGAACAGGTGCCGAATTTTGTCTGGCCTCTACCCCAAGACCTGCTCAGCTTGGTTAGACCTGCCAGGAGTTTAAGCCCCCGCCGAGGTCTCTCCTACCATGACAAGGTATCAGCACACTCAAGGAGAGCTGTTGTGAAACTGTATGTCTTTCACAATACCTGTTTGTGGAGAATATGTGGTATATTCTGGCCCATGAAAATAACAAATGATGCACATCAGAAGACCAAGTCCGAAAGTTCGAGGGTGGAGAAAAAAAAACGCCCCATCTTCTCAAATGGCTGGGTCACATACTGAGGATGGATAGTGGTATCCCTAAAGTAGCATTGCGATGGCTACCACGTGGTAAAAGGAAACAGGGAAGGACAAGAACAACATGGCAAAGGACAGTGAAATCACAGAAGCAGGAGATGAACCTTACCTGGGGTGAAGTGCAACATGACCAATGACAGGAAAAAAATGGAGGCAGCTGATACCGGCCTTATGTCCCAAAGGAGACGGAGAGGACTAAGTCTAAAGTCTAAGTCTAAATAGGGAAATAACATGTTTGTGGTATGTCTAGGCTGGTGTTATCCAAATCACCTTCAGTGTTCTCCTTTGTGAAATGTTATTTGGTTATGTAAACAGTATATTTCTCTGAGGAACATCTTTTTTAATTTTTTTTATTAAATACACTTACCTCACTGTTTAAGTATAAGCCCCTGCCTTGAAAGGAGAAAACCAATACAATCCTTTCTTCCGTGATTATCCGGGATAAGATCCCAAAAGTGTTTTAGTGACTGCTAAACTTTGGTCACAGAAAACCTTGTTTAGACATAGTGAACAGAACAGTTTGTGTCAAAAGTATCAAATGTCACTCACCGTCCAATCTCTGAGCATCTCCCAGAGTCTGCGGCTACTGCAGCTTTTGAGAAGGTGCCAGTTGGGCACTTGCGCCTCAGAAGTACAGCAACACACACAATTATAGCAACCACGCAGAGCATTATCAGTGCGCAACAACCGTACACCCTCGCCTTTGACCTCGCCATGGCCCTTTCTTCTCTGACTGTAGCAGCTACTCTGAAATTTTACAACGAGTAATAAATTTGGGAGCTGCTGCCCTTCAAATGGGACGTGCAGCGCATGGCTCCACCTACCGCTTGGTGCGCACGGAGAGGAGGGGAAGAAAGCAAGCTGTGATCCAACGAGCTTCCATTAAATCACGCTTCTTATAACAGAGCAAGAATATAAGGTTTGTTGAAGAAATATGCTACAACTTGACTCTTAAAGTTATTTAGAATGTCAAGAAGTTTAATGATGTGCAGTAGTTCCCATAATTGCTGTTGTTGTCGTTAATTTTTCTTTCTTTTAGCCTGGAAGCTACTTTTTGTGTGATCCCTTTTACAGGTGTGACAAAAAAATGTCTCTTACAAAGACGAGTCAGGACCTGACAAAACGATAAAGAAACCACAGTTACCAGTGCGTTATCATGCGCACTATTCTGTTACTGTACAACAAGTCCCCCAATCCAAATAACAGTATCCGCTGTTTATTGGTTGTAAAACCGTGCCTATTATATAATTACTATATATCTACCTTCCATAGTGTAACTCGTTAAAAGAAGCTTCTGTTTCAATAAGCTAATTGGCAGATTTAAAGTGGGTCAGGTTTCTTAGGCACAGCCTCTGGATCTTATTATTGTTTAAAGTTTGTGTCAGCACTGTGTGTAGTTTAGCACAAAAAACCCTCAAAAGAATTCTTTTTTTTTCCTCTGAGGTCGCTGTAGTGGAAGCACCAGTTTTCATCTGTATTGCGAAAACAAGTGTTTTCTGAACGAGATTATCTGTGCCCTTAACTCTGAACAAACTGAATAGATGAATTGAATGCTATTAAAAATAAAAACCTTAAACAACAGTGGCAATTTTTGTGTTTTCCCTATAAAACCTGGGTCTGCTTATTTAAGGTAATGATTTATTTTCAATAATGTGGGTATCTTGAGTTAACATAGGTGTGTTTCCTGAATCTTAATCATGAAGTCTTTAATCTCATCAAACTTCAGACACACTGACAGTCACTGCATTCTGTTTTAAAGAAATTGATCAACTCCAAGTGCTCTAAACTTACAATGGCATGTGTTTCATGTTGAGACAGGTCATTTTAAATCACATCTATCATGTTAAATCAGATACGTTACTCTGAGGGTAAACACAGCCTCCAGCAGCCCAGCTGTCTGAATTGATGAAAAATAAGGCACATTTGCTTTCTTTATATAAAATACTGCAACAACCTTATATTGAAGACAGCTGCCCATGTTAATCTGTGACTATCACCAGTTAACATGATTGTGTTTGCTAAATCAGCAGCAGGTGTTAAACAGCTGACAGAGTGAACAAGATGTATGCAGGTAAAACAAGGCGTTCCAGTCAGCTGATTGGTGGTTTCACAAGGAACATGTCTGCTTGTGACTTACAAAGCACACAGTTAATCACCATAATTTCTGTTGTTAACTCAAGATTCTATTAGGACATACGAGCATCCGCATAAACTGGAGATGGCAACATTTTTTCACTGAGATCTTTAATTTTTATGACAAACTTGCAGGCAGAGGCAACTACTGTTTGAAAATGATGATGATGAAATAGATCCAATGATGGAAACAAGGCAGACATTTAAAAAAAAAAAAAGGATTCTATACAAAATCAGCAGTTACAAAACAAAAGATAACCAGCTGGAGTCCTTGGCCTTATTCCAGGAAGGAGGATTAGCTAACAGCTCTGAGTTTGTTGACCCTGAGATGAGGGAAACTCAAGGTTTTCTGTTCAACTCTGAGTCAGTTACCATGATAACATACATTTTGAAAGGTACGGTGTCTGAAATTCAGTCTGAGCCTCAACATATTTTCCACTTAAAATCACCTAAATCGGTCTCAGTGGGTTAACCCAGAACTGGATCTTCCCAAAGGTATCGGAGGATCCATAACAGATCAGCAAACCATGTCCAAGTCCACTTGCACAACAGGATGGATGCAGAATAAATGAGGATCACAGATTCAGAATGAATCAGACCTGGATCCCATTCAGTTCCAGTCATTTCCCAGCTGATCCCATCTGGATCTGTTTTGGATCGGTTCATGGCGGCATATTTTGTCCCGACACAATTATTAATTATTATTAATTATTCCTTATTTAAAATAGCTCAACCTTCTGAAACTATACTGTAAAGAAATCTTGAAAAAAAAATATGAGCTGCTTCTTAAGCCTTTTAGGTTTCTGTGTGTTCGTTTATCGAACAGGAAAGACACAAAACACTGGAATAAGGAGTTCAATTATTAAATTTAATTAGCCATTTTCACAACAGTTTTACAGATTAATCTGGGTCAGAACTACACGGCATGTCCAGTATAGTACTGAATATGACATGGAGTGCTGACCCATTCTTCTTCATCTCAGGATTTCATATAGTCACAGCTTTATCAGTCTTGAATACATCATATACAAAACAAGAAATGCGGAAAACAGAGAATTTCAACAGCTGGGTATTGAGATGACCTTGAAGTCTCATTTCTCATTTCCTTCAACTGAAATATATAAACTCTTAACTGATCAGCCTTTAAACTTAGCATAGGCTACAAAGCAAAGAAATGTATGTTTGGTCAATTATTTCTTGTTGTAACAATGCTTCTTGGCAATAAATTTTACACAGTTTGAAAAAGCCAGTTGTAAAAAACAATAAACTGCAGCAGTCAGAAAACTGTTGCTCCACGACCTGCTTACCTGACTAACTTTTAACCTGAGCGCATCAGCAGAATTACACACACCAATTTATGACAGTTACCTGCACTTTATGATAGAAGAATAGATTCAAGATTGCAGCACAAAGTCTTATAAAATAAACAAAAAACATCAAATGGTAGAAAATGCTACAAATGAAAGTAAATACTGTATTACTGATTTTTTTTTTTTAAAAAAGAGACCAATGAAAGATGACTGAAGTGTCAAAGTCACTGTTGTATGTGGATGGACAATGACATATACTGGAACCTTAAGGCCATGCTGTTTAACTAACATCACTGACTCTTGGTCTCAGTAACCAGCTGCTTTGCCTTTTTTTCTTTTATCAGACCATGCGGAAATACAGCTGCCATCCTTCTCCACAGCATTAACTACATTGTAGAATGTATCTGTTGTTTGATGATTGTGTCCCAGAGCTTCAAGGGCATCAATTAGGTCCTGAAGAGAGAAGGGATTCAGATGGAACAAAAGCAGTAGAATTTCTTATTTTATCATATAAATAGACTGAATGTTACCTTTTCGAAGTTGGTTTCAAACTCTACTGCATTTTCAGAGTTGACAAAAACAACCGGAGTATCAATTGCCTCTTTAAGGCTCTTTCCAAACCAAAGGTGGTTCATGATGGCCTTGGAGAGAAATTGAAAAATACAAAGCAATCTTCAAGATGGGAAATTAATGATTACAGAATGGATTAGAGTGAAGACACTGATGACTATAACAACAAAGACGGGCATCAGTCTGAATACATTTATTTTCTTTAATATTGAAAGGCATTTTGCATTTTCCATGGACACATACCGAGGCCATTGCAGTTGTGATCATAGGTGAACCAGACCCTCCAATCACCAACATCTTTGACTGCGACTTCAGCACAGTTGGAGCTTTATTGGAGGGAGGCCTCTCACCTGAGAAATACAACAAAAGCCTTCAGTGACAGGACAAAACTACAATCGATCCCCATGAATATTCTATTAAATCTGTGATGAATAAAAGTGAAATGTCTGTTAAAATACAGCTGGGAGTCTGGGATCCAACAGGGATTAAAGTCTGAATGTTCCAATGTGCTGGGAGTGATGTGTGCATTTATCCACATGACACAGTGATGGTATCTTCATTAAAACAAGCACAGTTGGTGATCTGACAATAAACTGGCACCAGGCACAACAACCCCATCTCCATCTCCATAAAGTTGGTCAGCAGCAGGAAGCATGAAGTGCTCTAAAACTTCCTGGTAGATGGCTGCGTTGACCATGGACCTCAGAAAACACAGTGGACCAACACCAGCAGATGACATGGCACCCCAAACCATCACTGACTGTGGAAACTTGACCTCAAGCAGCATGAATTCTGTGCCTCTCCTCTCTTCCTCCAGACTCTGGAACCTTGATTTCCAAAGGAAATGCAAAATTTACTTTGATCAGAGAACATAACTTTGGAGCACTCAGCAGCAGTCCAGTCCTTTTTGTCTTTAGCCCAGGAGAGACGCTTCTGACGCCGTCTCTTGTTCAAGAGTGGCTTGACACGAGGACTGAGACAGCTGAAACCCATGTCTGCATACGTCTGTGCGTGATGGTTCTTGAAGCACTGACTCCAGCTGCAGTCCACTCTTTGTGACAGCCACCATGCTGCCTATAGGCAATCCTCACTTTCTCCATTTCATTTAATAATGGTCAAGTAGGTACAGCCACTCACACAGCACAATATAATCACATGATTAGGCTAAGCCAATCAAGCATGAGAAATATGCTGCATATCATTAGCATATATTAGCATAGCATTAGCAGCCTGAAATTCTCCATGCTGTTTACTCTCCACTTCAGATAAATACAGCCAACGTGTGCAAAGGGTATTAAAAATCCAGGAATATAAATATCATGTTACACATCTTTGAAGGGTTAAAAAAAAACACATATGCCAAATTTCATGGCTCAGCTCCTTGTGCTTTTGGAGTTGATAGGCTGGAAAGGTAAAAGTGACTAAGTGGTCTCCTAAGATAGTATCTCCAAACTGGATGACATCTTTATTACCTGAATCTAAGGATTATGTATCAGAAAGTTACAAAAGGCCTTATGTGGATGGGTGAGCTTACAGACTTACACAACATACATATGTCCAGTTATGAAAATAGAAAATAGTTACAAGAAAAAAATACTCTTTGTGGCATTAGTTTGGAAAGAATCATCACCGTGTCTCAGCATCTGCACAATGCTCTGCCCTGATTGCTTATATTTAATGCTAAATATAAAATGCAACCTGTTGATCCCTTACCAGGAGAGATGTTATCAGGACTTGCACAGAAGTCAGTCAGCTGGTTGTTGAGGATGATTCCAGTCCTTGGACAGAAGACCTTGGAGCCAAAGCTATAAAAAACAAACATTAAAGGATAAGCACACCACTTTTATTTATTTATTTTTACTGGCTTTTGGAATATATCATTGTCAAGTTTCTTGTGTTTTTGCAATATCTATTTTATTTTGCCTATTCAAAAATGGCTAAGTGAGCAAGGAAAGACAGGGCACACATGCTGCTTGAAACTGCAACATGTCAAAGCTAAAGGACAATATTGAAATATTTGAGTTCTCAAATCCAGCAAGCTCACCGGAGTGGCATTTTGGTGTGACGAAGTAAAACATGCCTGTGGTTAAGCAAGGAACTTCAAGGTTTTGTGCTGCACATTTTGATGCATTTCCAGTATCAAGTCTGCAGTACATACAATATTCACAGACAGCAAACCCAAAATGATGCCTACAAATCCAGATACTCACTGGTCATTGATGCTGCTGGTGACAGAAACAGCAGATCCATCCTCAGCCAGGACAGACACATGTGTGGTACCTGTGCTGTCCAGATATGGGGTGATGCTGTAATACTCGTCATCATGAGTCTCGTTAGTGATCAAGTTCCGTATGTAGTCAGCAAAGCTATCCTCTGTTATATTCTTTGCCCTCTGTATGACATACAGTACAGAGCATAAAAACAAACATATTACCAAAAACACAGGATATTTAAGAAAAATACTTAGAGCTAAAAGTTGACAGGATTTGGATTCATCTGCTTTTAGAACTCTTGATTTGTTATTTATTTGTGGCAAATGTTACAGCACTTGTCAAAATTATCATGTTAAAATTAAAATTAAAATTTACTGGTAAAAGTTTAGATTCAAAGAAAGGTTTCACAGGACTCTATGCAGAACTGTGAAAAACTAAGTCAACCCTTATTGGTTCCATAAGAATTTAGGGGGTAGGTCCTGATACTCAAATGTAGTTGATTAACTGATCATCACCAAGTGTGAGCACTTCTATAAAAGCAGAAGTTACGGCAGTTTGCTGGTCTGGGCATGCCACAGTCAGAGTTCAGCTGTGTTAAATTTGGACTGCAGCATGGATGACATACTTTTGTACAACCATTAGAAGTGCAGAATGCATACAGTAATAATGAGTGGCTGTAGAAAAATAATGTAGTGGTGGCAGAGAGCAGCAGCCAGCATAACACAAAGTAGTAATAAGTGCATTAAATGCCACTTTCTATGTAAAAGGATTTTAAATTTCCAATTTCTCGGATGAGTCAGACTTTTTTAACATTCTGCTGGGCAGGCTAACACTATAAAACAAAATAGGTCCATTTACAATTATAAATAAATTTGGTTAACAATGCTAATAATAATCTCTTTTTGAAGCCTGGATCTTCAATAATAATTTATACTATTTTTAGTGTTTTGTGCTGTAGTATTGCTACTGTTACTCTAGTCGAGGATCTAAACACTTCTTCCACCACTTTTTGAGCCATAATTAATGTAATAACTTCAAAGTAATTGTACTCTATGGAACAAAATAAGGTGCAAATCTATGGATGAATTTTCTTGATAATATTTTGTCATACTTACTTCATCTGAGTTGAACTTTGGATCTCGGATATATTTCTTTAATCCATTGGCAAATTTGAAAGCTTCAATATACCGGTGATAAAATAACATCTTTTCATCAGCTGTCTTAGGTTCTGAATTCATTTTATATCCTGAAAATATAAACAATTGTTATTTCTTTTATTTTAAAAAAGTCCATTTTCAGTGTATCACACTTGTAAAGATTGATTAGGATCCGTTTCTTCCATGAAACAGATGATAAATACATTCAGTTCAACATCTAAACCTATCCAACAAGCCTCGTTCTGTGATTTCAAAGTGTAGGTGATCAGCAGCTCTGCAGTCAGTGTCTAACAGGAACCTTTCATGATGTTGAGGATGAGGCTAAGGATGGCTCCTCCTGCAGGGGGCGGGGGAAGTACATCTGGTACTCTCCCAAAGGAACAGTCCACGCATCAGTCACTGTAGCTTTATACGATGCCAAGTCCTGCAGTGTGAGTGTTCCTCCTGAGCAAAAACATTGAAGTAAATGGTTCTGCTGAGCAAAACTGAACACAAAATATCCCATAATCAAGATTTTAATGGATCCAGGCAGCTCACAGTGTAGCCTGTGAGGGATCATGGCAGAGCTTTACAGAGCCAATTGATTTGTTCATTTGTAATTAGATCATTGTGTCTGGCAGACATAGAAAATGATTGGAAAAGAGAGCAGGATGAAACCTGTCTGATAGTACCTGCTTGCTGTATGTCACGGATTAAATCCTCTGCAATACTTCCGTTGTAAAATACATCTGGTCCCTCCTTTGCAATCATCTCCAAAGTATCAGCCAGTTTCTCAAATTTCACTAGTATCACCAGTTTTAAGCAGGTTCCCGTTCTCATCTGAATATAACTTCCTAACAGACAAACACAGTGAGAGAAAGCTGAAACATTCACTGTTTGCTCCTCATATTTTTGAACTAATGTTGTAGCTGTATTTCATACCATAGTGACGTATTAGCAATGTGTGGGATATTTTGACCTTGAGTGTCAGGAATAGGGAACCCTTCCCTGGCCAGTCGGATGGTCGGCTCAAAGAGGATGTCCCACGGCAACTTCCCATAACGCCTGTGTGCCTCTGCATAACCTCGAATTTCCCCAGGAACCCCGATCCATTTGCTGTCTGGTGACATAATAAAGGGATAGTCAGTGCTGGAAAGTAACACATAGATTTACTCATGTTTTAAGTATACTGTAATATGTTTACCTTTAATGCCCTGATATGACTTTTTTTATACTTTGGTGCTATATAATTAAAACTGATTTCTCATTCTAGTCTATTACATTTCAGAGGGAAACTACTTTTTAAATGTTCTGTCCTGGTTATGTTAGAGATAATATTTTGCGTGTTATACTTACCTTTGTTCTTTACATTTATTTATTTCATTATATTTACATATTTACACTTTCCCCAGCTTAACGAAGTTTTCAGGATACCATATACATACTTTTGCAGGTCTATATTCATGGGTGTAGCACAGCACTCTATACATTAGCAGTCTCTGTGGGCCCCCTTCCTTTCTTGATCCATATCTGTCACACATCTTCTAATTATTTCAACAAATAGTTGATCCAAAAACTGTATACAACGATCTGTTGTGGTCATATACAACATTTAATGCAAATCTATTATGTCAATAAACCTACATAGTTTGTAATTTCACCACATATCAACCCTTTCAACATACTGCAAGCAACAGTTACTTTATAGTTTGAATTCTACTTTCAGTTGTCAAACCATTTATCATGGCACATCATAACAACTGTCAATAATCTAATAATCTTGATTACTGTGAAATTTAAGTAAGCATCCACAAAAATCTCAGCATATTAGTGATTTCAGCAGAAACTCTGACTTGATGAAAGATGCCTTCAATGTCAGACATGAATGCAATCAGCTCCTGTCTGAATCTAATCACCACACTGATAACAGAGTTAGTTAAATACGGTCCCTGCACCAGCTGTGAGTTCAGGGAGATGCATTGATATTTAGCTAAGTAGTGAAACATCACCCATTATTTGTGCTTTGTTGGATGGTAGACTCCATGATCCTTGATGTATCATATTCTGCTACCACTTCTGCAAGTATCTGCTATGGGAATTTCCTCAGCACAGCCTTTTTCTTTCAACATAGGGAGAGGCAATAGTTTAATAATTTCCAAAATGTTTACTCAAAAGCTTCTTACCTTCAACATAGCCTCTGTCAGGATGCAATGTGAGCAGCTACAAACAAGAACTCTAGCATAAATGAACTGCTCCAAGAAATACAACTGATTCCTACTGCTGAAACCCCGCTTTGAGCTGTGCTTGGCTGGTTGCTATCTTTAGGATTCAGTTGATGGTGTTTTGTTTTTGGACTTCTGCGCAAACCACAGTTTGTCCATAACAAATACCATGTTCGAACATAAGGTGTCCACAAGTACAAATGGCACCAGGACACCCTAAGTCGCACACACCCTAAGATCATATTATCAGATCTATGGTTGTATGTTCTGGACACTGGGGTGAAGAGAGGAGCTGAGCTGTCAACTGATCACCACCTGGTGGTGAATTGGATCAGGTGGTGGGGGAGGACGCTGGGCAGACCTGGTGCACCTAAACATACAGTGAGGGTGCACTGGGAATGCCTGGCAGAGGCCCCAGTCTGTAAGATCTTCAACTCCCACCTCCAGCAGAACTTCAACAGCATTCCGAGGGAGGCTGAGGACACTGAGTCCGAATGGACCATGTCTTGCACCTCCATTTTTCAGGCTTCTGCTCAGAGCTGTGGCTGCAAGGTGACTGGTGCCTGTCATTATGATAATCCCCAAACCAGATGGTGGTCACCAGAGGTGCAGGGAGCCATCAAACTGAAAGAGTCCTATCAGCCCTGGTTGGCCTGTTGGACTCGGGAGCCAGTTGACGGGTACTGGCAGGCCAAGCGGAACACGGCTCAGGCAGTGGCCAAAACCAAACCGGCAGGAGGAGTTCAGTAAGGCCATGGAAAAAATTTTCAGATAGCCTCAAAGCAATTCTGGCAAACCATCAGGTGACTGAAGAGGGGAAAGCAGTGCTCTACACACACAGTTTACAGTGCGGGTGACTTAAACTGAGGCTATAGTCAATCAGGTGGAGGAGCAGCCTAAGCAAAGACCCCCCTCTCCCCAACCACCTCCTCCAGACAGCATGTCTGCTGGAGCATACCGCACTTTGGCATCATTTTAACAGGTCATGCACATCTCAGTTTTTGTAACCTTGTGTGAGTGCTCTGCTTCCACGGCCAGGTTTTCACCCCATTTTTATGATATATCAGTACAAAAGCTCAGATATTCACAAATTATACAGAGGGAGATGTTCCAACAACAGATAAGACCTTCTGAAAAAAACAATTTCTTTGTCTCTGGTTTTGACTTCTCCTCCTCCTATACCAACACTGATGTGTAAGTTTTGTCTGAGTTATTTGTGTTGGTTTCTGTATTGTTGTTGTTGTCATTGTGATGTGTATTGGCTATTTGATTTGTACCTGTACAGCACTTTGTTGCAGCTGCTGTTTTAAAGTGCTTTATAAATAAAGTAGTAGTAGTAGTAGTAGTATGTTAGTGTGCTGCCTGATGGTGTCTTATTAAAAGTAAGAAAAGCTAAATAAAGGATTCCATACATGACTATCTACCTATGTTTAAAAAAAAAAAAAGAAGCAGCATCACGTATTAATGTCATGGCCCTGGGCCGTGTGCCCAGCGTTTTGTGTTTAGTTTTGTTTTCCCTGAGTTTTATTTCCTAGTTTGTGTTGGTGTTCTTTTTCCCTTTGTCCCTGTCTCCCCTGTGAAGAAATTTTGAAAAAATATGTGTCTGAGTTGCTGCTAAGGCTTTTATGAAGGAATATACTTTCTAGTATTCTATTTTCTGGTCTAAGACAAATCTCTCAGG
>JAMQGT020000516.1:0-35409 GCA_024447675.2 Pterophyllum scalare | reverse complement strand
ACCTCAGTACTGAGTCACACTCATGATCTCACAGTTTGGGGCCCAGGTTTGAGATGATTCGCTTCACAATTAGGAAGCTGCTGGAAGCTGGGTTTATGATGCTGATCTTCTGGATGGTTGTAACAGTCCAATGTAAGTTTACCACACTCAAATCACTGGATGGGCTCAGGACACTTCAATAAATCATTGTCTGTGAACATACTGTGCCATCCACAAATGCTGGTTAATTCATGTGAAGAAGAAGCCATATGAGAATATGATCCAGAAACACTGTTGCTTTATCTGGGCTTAAGCTCATTTTAATTACACTGAGGCAAAGTGGAAAACTGCTCTGTGGTCAGAACAATCAAAATGTGAAATTCTTTTTGGAAAACGTGGACACCGCATCCTCCACATTAAAGAGGAGAGAGACCATCTGGCTTTCTATCAGTGCTTAGTTCAAAAGCCTGCATCTCTGATGGTGTGGGAATTGCATTAGTGCCTATGGAGCTGGGAGCTTGCACATTTGGAAAGGCACCAGAAATGCTGAAAGGTATATGCAGGTTTTAGATTAAACCTATACTCCCATCCAGATGGCATCTTTTTCAGGGAAGGCCTTGCATATTTCAGCAAGACAATGCTAAACCTGCATCTATTACAACAGAGTCAAAGTGCTGAACTGGCCTACCTACAGTCTGGATCTTTCACCAACTGAAAACATTTGGCAGACTGCTGTTAAAAGAAGAGTTGATGCTACACAGTGGTAAACATGGCCCTGCGTCATGGTCCCTGGGTCTTGATCCCAGGGTCTTGAGTTTTTTTGGGGGGGATGTTTAGGTTTTCTTTAGTGTAGCTTTTTATTTTTATTTTTATTTTTTATTATGGTTCTGTACTGTGGTTTGTTGATATGTAGCTCTCTGTCTTTGATTCTTGTAGAGAGTGTTTGGTTTTGTACTTATTTTTATAGCAGCATTTTCTGGTTTGTTTCTTTATATTTATATTTTCAGGTTTTAGTTCTCATCTACTTCTGTTCTAGGTCTCTGTCTGGTTTGTTATTCCTTGAATCCCTCCTTATTCCTGCCTCCCTTGTGTTTCTTGGTCTTCATCTCTGGGTTTTTTTTTTTTTTTGACCAAGTTAATTTTGTCTCCCCAGTCAGTCTCTTCCTGTTTTATTTTGGTGACTACTGTTCTCTGTATCTTGTGTCTAGTTTAACTTCCTTCTGAGGCTTAACATTAGTGATCCCCACTTGTTTCCCATCCTCTTGTTATCCTCATTATCCTGTGTTTGTATTTATTGTCTCAGTCTCCCTTTGTCCTTTGTTGTGTTTTTGCTCATGGCTGCCCCCCCCGTACTATGGTTTCCTAGAAGATTCCTAGCTGTTTTGCTCCTGTAAATAATCCTGCTTTTCTTTGTATTTTGTAAGAGCTCAGCAATAAAGCTGCTTTTAAGTTTATTTCTTGTCTTCCGAGTCCTGCATGATGTGTCCAACTCTTGCCTGCCACACAGCCTGACACTCTGTCCCAATTATTTTGAGATGTGTTGCTGCTATCAAATTTAAAAAGACCTTTTTTAAAAAAAAAAAAAAAATTAAATTTTCTTAGTTGTACTAAAATGCAGTGAAAATGGAAAATTATTACAATTCTGGAATAAATATGCTCAATTGCTTTCCACCAGTGGGTGTAATGAAGTACAAAATGTATATAAGAGAGTCTGTTTCTGCGTATTTGTGAGTGTGTGTTAAAGACAAACACACTGGGTCTGACCAGCATCAACACCAGTCCATTGAGGGTTATAAAATGCTTCACTGTAGTCCAGTCAATGTAAAATAATATTTTAAATAATGAGTGTGTAAAATGTAACTTGATTTTATACAGTATGTAGATCACAGGCGTTACTGTCTATTTATTTCTAGGACCACAGTGTGTGATGTGGTGGGCGGTGTGCTGAAAGCCATAGAGGTGAGGATAGAAAATGCTACAGAGGACGCTGCACACTTGGACGCCTTCTGCATCAAAGGCAAAGGTCAGCAAACACACACAAAAGCATTCACAATACATAAGGAATCATAAAATATTACTCGGTAAATAAGAACAGTAGTAGTGATTAGGATATGAATGAATCAAGTTTGTGTGTGTGTGTGTGTGTGTGTGTGTGTGTGTGTGTGTGTGTGTGTGTGTGTGTGTGTGTGTGTGAATTACACACACCTATTCCCTTGGCCTGAGTCTGATAAGAAAAAGGGGGCACGTCAGTGGCTGGTTTTGGATCACATTAGTATTGACTGAAACTTGGAAGAGGTCTCTAGTCCAGATAAACCGTAGAGCTGCAGTGCTGTGGCTGTCCATATACCTCACACTCTGAGAGTGGCACAAACACTGCTGTGGGAGAAGTGAACACTTCACATCCAATTAATACAGGCAAAAGGAACTACACAACTTATAGTCAGGTTATGGTTGTAGCCATTACTTACAAAATGTTCTTTCAAAGGACCATTTCTGTATTTTTCTGTCTTATATTTTTGTTAAGGACTTGTTTACTCTACATTACAAATTATATCTTAGTTTGCATATTTCAATTTTTGAGCACGTTTAATATAATAAACAATTGTATACTTCTTATTAGAATTTAACAGTACATCATTATAATGGAGAAGAAGTTTTAATCATTCATCCATCCATTATCTTCAATTATCTTCAATTATCTTCAATTATCTGAAGTCCAGTTGCGGTGGCAGCAGGCTAAGCAGGGTATTCCAGATATTCTTCTCCCCAGTCACACTTTCAGGTTCCTCGTTGGGGATCCCAAGGTGTCCCCAGGCCAGACAACCTATATAATCTTTACATTAGGTTCTCTGTTTACCCTGGGATCTCCTCTTGGGCTTGCCTGGAAAGTCTCCAAAGGCACCCAGGAGGTATTCTTACCAGATCTCCGAACCACCTTAACTGGCTCCTTTGGGCACGCAGGATCAGTGACTCTCTCTGAGATCCCTCCAGATGTCTGAGCTCCTCACCCTGTGTCAAAAGCTGAGCCCAGTCACCCTATGGAGGAAACTTATTTCAGCCACTTGCGTTCAAAACTTAACTCTTTCATGACTTTACTCTTTTGATCTTTACCCAGATTTCATGACCATTGATAATGTAGATGCACTGGTAAACTGAAAGCTTCAACTTTCGGCTTAGCTCTCTCTTCAGCACGACAGTCCGACAAGCCTGCCCAAATAGTGGTCCATCATCCCATCACTAATGAATGAGATTGGAAGATACTTGGAGCCCACTTTCCAGCACCCTGGAATAAACTTTTCCCAAAAAGCTGAACAATGTAATATCCCAATAACTGGAGCTCTTTTTAAAAAAAAAACTGTCATCATGAGTTAATATACTACTCAAAAGAATTAAAGGAACACTTTGAAAACACTTTAGATCTCAATGGGGGGGGGGGAATTACGCCGGTTATCTATACTGATATGGACTGGGTAAAGTGTTAGGAATGAAAGGATGTTACATTATTTGATGGATATGAAAATCATCAACCTGCAGATGGCTGAATTCAAAGACACCCCAAAAATCAAAATGAAAAAATGATGCAGCAGGCTAATCCAGTTTGCTGAAATTTCATTGCAGCAACTGAAAATGGAACTCAGTAGTTTGTATGGCCCCCATGCATTTGTGTGCATGCCTGACAACGTCGGAGGGATGCTTCTAATGAGACAGAGGATGGTGTCCTGGAGGATCTCCTCCCAGATCTTGACCATGGAATCACTGAGCTCCTGGACAGTTTGAGGTGCAACCTGGAGGTGTCCACTGGACCCACACATAATGTCCCAGAGGTATACTATTGGATTTACAGTGCCTTGCGAAAGTATTCGGCCCCCTTGAACTTTTCAAACTTTTGCCACATTTCAGGCTTCAAACATAAAGATATAAAATTTAAATTTTTTTGTGAAGAATCAACAACAAGTGGGACACAATCGTGAAGTGGAATGAAATTTATTGGATGTGTCAAACTTTTTTAACAAATAAAAAACTGAAAAGTGGGGCATGCAATATTATTCGGCCCCCTTGCGTTAATACTTTGAAGCGCCACCTTTTGCTGCAATTACAGCTGCAAGTCTCTTGGGGTATGTCTCTATCAGTTTCGCACATCGAGAGACTGAAATTCTTGCCCATTCTTCCTTGCAAAACAGCTCGAGCTCAGTGAGGTTGGATGGAGAGCGTTTGTGAACAGCAGTCTTCAGCTCTTTCCACAGATTCTCGATTGGATTCAGGTCTGGACTTTGACTTGGCCATTCCAACACCTGGATACATTTATTTGTGAACCATTCCATTGTAGATTTGGCTTTATGTTTTGGATCATTGTCTTGTTGGAAGATAAATCTCTGTCCCAGTCTCAGGTCTCTTGCAGACTCCAACAGGTTTTCTTCCAGAATGGTCCTGTATTTGGCCCCATCCATCTTCCCATCAATTTTGACCATCTTCCCTGTCCCTGCTGACGAAAAGCAGGCCCAAACCATGATGCTGCCACCACCATGTTTGACAGTGGGGATGGTGTGTTCAGGGTGATGAGCTGTGTTGCTTTTACGCCAAAAAAACATTTTGTTTTGCATTGTGGCCAAACAGTTCGATTTTGGTTTCATCTGACCAGAGCACCTTCTTCCACATGTTTGGTGTGTCTCCCAGGTGGCTTGTGGCAAACTTTAAATGAGACTTTTTATGGATATCTTTGAGAAATGACTTTCTTCTTGCCACTCTGTGATTGAGGTGTGAATGAATGGTGCTTGAAATTGTAAAGCGTCTTTGGGTGTCTTGAAAAGCGCTATATAAGAGTAAGGCATTATTATTATTATTACTCTTCCATGAAGGCCAGATTTGTGCAGTGTACGACTGATTGTTGTCCTATGGACAGACTCTCCCACCTCAGCTGTAGATCTCTGCAGTTCATCCAGAGTGATCATGGGCCTCTTGGCTGCATCTCTGATCAGTCTTCTCCTTGTTTGAGATGAAAGTTTAGAGGGACGGCCGGGTCTTGGTAGATTTGCAGTGGTCTGATACTCCTTCCATTTCAATATGATTGCTTGCACAGTGCTCCTTGAGATGTTTAAAGCTTGGGAAATCTTTTTGTATCCAAATCCAGCTTTAAACTTCTCCACAACAGTATCTTGGACCTGCCTGGTGTGTTCCTTGGTCTCCATGATGCTCTCTGCACTTGGAACAGAACCCTGAGACTATCACAGAGCAGGTGCATTTATACGGAGACTTGATTACACACAGGTGGATTCTATTTATCATCATCAGTCATTTGGGACAACATTGGATCATTCAGAGATCCTCACTGAACTTCTGGAGTCAGTTTGCTGCACTGAAAGTAAAGGGGCCGAATAATATTGCACGCCCCACTTTTCAGTTTTTTATTTGTTAAAAAAGTTTGACACATCCAATAAATTTCATTCCACTTCACGATTGTGTCCCACTTGTTGTTGATTCTTCACAAAAAATTCAAATTTTATATCTTTATGTTTGAAGCCTGAAATGTGGCAAAAGGTTGAAAAGTTCAAGGGGGCCGAATACTTTCGCAAGGCACTGTACATATCACCAGAGATCACAGCTAAATGATGTCATTCACTCCAATGGTGGGATGAGGATGGACTGTGAATTATTAATAACTTTTAATTCCACTAAAGTAAATCTCACAGCTTAAATGCTTTCATTAACTTTAATTTTGTCTCTTTATGTGGCCAATGAGGAAATTATGAAATTGTAATTTTAACCACAGTGTATACAGGAAGGCACAAAGTCAAACATGCCAAACATGTTCCAGAGACACTTAAGACTTTGATTACACAATTGAAATTAATTTATTTTGATTCATATGCTGGCTTTTTGCAAATTCTGCACAGTTTTTTTTAAATTTTTCCTACAGTTTATAAAATGAGTGTATCTTAAAAATTAAGTTATGAACACACCCAAAATTAATTTTCTATGGTTTGAAAGGCCTCTGTCGCATCTTTTCAATTTTGAGGGATTCAGCTATGATGTTTCTGTATCTAGAAAATATGTAAAAATAAAAAATGATTTTCAATTGTTTTTGTGGGTTAGTGCACTTTTTGAGCTACTTTCTGTAGTTACTATGGATTTCTTTCATACATATTATTAAAATATTGGGATATAAAGATTCTATTTATGTATAGAAAGTTGAAATATTCCAAAAATCTCACATGTAAACATATGGTCTGGCGGACTTGTTCTGTTGTAGGTTATAAAAGATTTCAACTGCAGAAATACAGTCCCTCTGTGGCAAATCCCTGTTAAATTTGCCTCGGTACACCTGCCAAACAACCACTTCTAAATCAAAGGCCATAGCTCCTATCAAAATACTTGTTGAAATGTGAGCATCACAAGAATGAGCTCTACACATCAGTGTGGTTTTCATATTCCTGGGGTCAGAAATGTGGTCATGAGAGCAGTTTGAAAAAGGGGCTCTGTCCTGGTGTTGAGAAAATCTCCTCCCCAAAACTACAATTGCTCTCTATGGAGCAGTTGGAAGGTACTCCCTCTGCTTGGACCCATGCTGTTGAAAAAGTTTACATCTGTCAGAGGTGAGACACACATTGTTTGAAAGAAGAGGAACAGCTTTACGTTTTGAGGGTAAAATGATGGCTGTAGAGTTAAAACTGTGGACATGGCGGCAGTTTAAAGAGAATTTTTTCAGAATAATAATTTAGATTCCCCCACTCTGACAGTTGAAGCTCTCACTCTAACCGCCAAGATTCCATCCAATACACACCCATTATAAAGTCTGAAAGGGGTGGGAAAAAGCATGAAACTTAAACTGGAACTGAAGAAAAACCACAAAAGACATTGAAATTATAAATTCAAGCTGAATAGTTCAATGTCTTGGCATCGTTTTAAAGTTTAAATGGTGTCTGTAGCTAAAAGTATGTGGAAGTAGTTAGAACTGAAAGAGGAGGTTGAATGAGGATTTCGACAGTATCTGAACCAGCATTCACACTACAAATAAAATTCCACATTAAAAAAATGTCATGTGACCACCTCATTTGCATATGGAATGTTGACCAGAACTCTCCTTGGATACAAGTGATGTCATTTGTATCAAAGACTAAAGACTTTGATCTTTTTAGCTTTTGCTCTTTAAACATTTAAGCAGGCAAGAGAAACCAAGGGGGTTCATTTTCAGCCTTGGAGTCGGTTTGTTCGCAACTTTTGACAGCATTCACACGTTCGGCATCGGTTAAGAAATATTATATATTATTATATATTATACAGAAAAACAGAGAGATGGAGGATGAAAATATGGAGTACCAGCCCAACATGGAGCTCGCCATAGATTATTGGCAAATACAGTTTAATCGAGCACAGCAGCGCCTTGAAGACGTCATGCGAGAACACCAACAAGAGAGACTTAAGTACAGAAATGCGTGCCAGCAGTGCCATGACACGAGAAGTAATCAAGAGCTGCAAGCAACTTTCAATATAGAAATGCAAAAAAAAACAGAGGAGAAGAGAGTACTTCAAGCTAAATACAAAGAGCTGGAGTACAAGTACCGTGAAATTGAAGCATCACATGCACAGATGCAAGACAAGCTCCATGACTCTGAGAAAAAAAATCAAGAACTGCAAACAAAGTTCAATGCAGAAATGCGAAGAAAAGCAGAGGAGAAGAGAGTATTTGAAACTAAAAACAAAGAGCTGGAGTGCAAGTACCGTGAAATGGAAGCGTCACATGCACAGATGCAAGACAAGCTCCATGACTCTGAGAAAAAAAATCAAGAACTGCAAACAAAGTTCAATGCAGAAATGCAAAGAAAAGAAGAGGAGAAGAGAGTATTTGAAGACTAAAAACAAAGAGCTGGAGTACAAGTACCGTGAAATTGAAGTGTCACATGCACAGATGCAAGACAAGCTCCATGACTCTGAGAAAAAAAATCAAGAACTGCAAACAAAGTTCAATGCAGAAATGCGAAGAAAAGCAGAGGAGAAGAGAGTACTTCAAGACTAAAAACAAAGAGCTGGAGTACAAGTACCGTGAAATAGAAGCGTCACATGCACAGATGCAAGACATCCTCCGTGACTCTGAGAAAAAAAATCAAGAACTGCAAACAAAGTTCAATGCAGAAATGCGAAGAAAAGCAGAGAAGAGAGTATTTGAAACTAAATACAAAGAGCTGGAGTGCAAGTACCGTGAAATGGAAGCGTCACATGCACAGATGCAAGACAAGCTCCATGACTCTGAGAAAAAAAATCAAGAACTGCAAACAAAGTTCAATGCAGAAATGCAAAGAAAAGCAGAGGAGAAGAGAGTATTTGAAACTAAATACAAAGAGCTGGAGTACAAGTACCGTGAAATAGAAGCGTCACATGCACAGATGCAAAACATCCTCCGTGACTCTGAGAAAAAAAATCAAGAACTGCAAACAAAGTTCAATGCAGAAATGCGAAGAAAAGCAGAGGAGAAGAGAGTACTTCAAGCTAAAAACAAAGAGCTGGAGTACAAGTACTGTGAAATGGAAGCGTCACATACACAGATGCAAGACAAGCTCCATGACTCTGAGAAAAAAAATGAAGAACTGCAAACAAAGTTCAATGCAGAAATGCAAAGAAAAGCAGAGGAGAAGAGAGTATTTGAAACTAAATACAAAGAGCTGGAGTGCAGGTACCGTGAAATGGAAGCGTCACATGCACAGATGCAAGACAAGCTCCATGACTCAGAGAAAAAAAATGAAGAACTGCAAACAAAGTTCAATGCAGAAATGCGAAGAAAAAAAGGGGAGAAGAGAGTATTTGAAACTAAATACAAAGAGCTGGAGTGCAGGTACCGTGAAATAGAAGCGTCACATGCACAGATGCAGTTCAGGGTCCATGACTCTGAGAAAAAAAAAGTGAAGGGCAGCAAATAATGCTTTGCAAAGCCCAAGCAAAACTTAAGTTAATTTATGAACAGAAAATAGAACAGGAAGGTAAGTGCAGTGCGGTGGAGTCCAAGCTTCGTGAAATGGAAGCGACACACAAAGAGATGCAGCAGAAGGTCTGTGACGCTGAGAAGAAAAGTGAAGGTTTGCTACCACTAAGAAATGAAGAACGAATATTGAAAGAGAAGGAAATCAAACAGAGAGAAGTCCAAAACAAGCTGCACAAGGAGATGCAATGCAAGCTCGAAGCCTTTCAGAAAGAAAATGAAGGCTTGCAAGCGACTCTTGATGAATCATTGGCAAAAAAATGGAGAAATACTGAAAGAGAACCAACAACTGGAAGAACTGCAAAGAGAGACGCAACATATTCTTCGAGACTTTGAGAGGAAAAATACAGAACTGAAAGTATTTTATAATGAACTCGAGGTCAAAAGTGATAAAAAGGAGGAAGAAAAGATAGAGATGCAGTGCAGGATCACAGAAATGGTGAAAGATTATGCAGAACTGCAAAATCTCTATAACAATGTACATCAGAGAAACAGTGAACTGCACGAGGAGCTGCAAAAACAGGAGAATGCAAATAAAGACATGCAGTGTACGCTCCAAGAAGTGCAGAGGGGAAATGAGGAGTTGTATGACAAAGTAAATCTAACCAATAAAGACATGCAGGAGGCAAAGAAAATACAGGAAGAGAAACATAACGAACTGAAAGAAAAGCATGCAGAAAAAAAAATAGAAGAACTTGAGAAAAGGTGTAAGAAACTTGAGGAGCAGAATGAGGAAAATATCCGTGATCTGAGAAACCTTATATTACAGCACAAAGACCTGCAGGAACTCTACCTGAAAAGAAAAAGAAAAAGTGCTTCAGGATTTTCTGTAATTAACTCCACTGCATCTTCAGTTCCACCTGGACAACACTAGCCTCATCTTCCTCCATCTCCTTCACTTTGACTTCTCTTCTCTGGTTTTCTCTCCCCTACCCATCCTCTCTATCCCGTTCTTCTTTCTTCCCTGCCTTCTTCTCTTTCCCTCCTTTTTCTTTTCCTTTCACCCTCCAACCGGTCTCGGCAGATAACTGCCCCTCCCTGAGCCTGGTTCTGCCAGAGGTTTCTTCCTGTTAAAAGGGAGTTTTCTCCTCCCCACTGTTGCCTAGTGCTTGCTCATAGGGGATTGTTGGGAGTTTCTTTCTCTATCTCTTTCCTCTTTCTGTCTTTTTTTTTTTTTGACACATCCAATAAATTTCATTCCACTTCACGATTGTGTCCCACTTGTTGTTGATTCTTCACAAAAAAATTTAAATTTTATATCTTTATGTTTGAAGCCTGAAATGTGGCAAAAGGTTGAAAAGTTCAAGGGGGCTGAATACTTTCGCAAGGCACTGTAGGTCAGGCAAGCATGGGGGCCAATCAGTGACATCAATTCCTCCATCCTCTAGGAACTGCCTGCATATACTTGCCACATGAGGCCAGGCATTATCATGCACCAGGACCCACTGCACCAGCGTAGGATTTGACAATTGGTCAGAGGAATTCATCCTGGTAACTAATGGCAGTCAGAGTGCCATTGCCTAGCTTGTGCCATTGCCTAGCTGTGTGACCCACCACCAAAGCGGTCATGCTGAACGATGTAAAAGGCAGCATAACAATCTCCACGGCTTCCCCAGACCCTTTCACATCTGTCACATGTGCTCAGAGTGAACCTACTCTCATCTGTGAAAAGCACAGGGTACCAGTGATAGACCTGCCAATTCTGGTGTCCTGTGGTAGCTTTGACATTGAGCACTACAAAATCAAAATGTCAAAGCATTGAAACTTTTGTTTTTAAAATGGCTTGCAGTAATCCAACAAGAGAGGGTGATTTGCTATAAATAAACTAGCCTCTCTAGTTTATTTACATGTCTTCAAATATTTGGGTTTTTATCCAGTGTTTTCAGCACTGTGATTCTGAACTGAGTAAAACATTTGAATCTGAAATATTCAATTTTATTCTTCAAACATATTATGTGCTGGCTATAGTATTTATAAAGATTAGACCAGTGTGAATTTAATATTCACAATGTCTTATCCTTATGGTTTTAAAACTCACATCCACATTGTATACAAATCTTGTTGCTTCTTGTCCAGGATTCATTGTTCTTTCTTTCTCTTTACAAATGGGATAGTGATGTTGTAAAGCTGATAAACAGCGATATTTACTGTTG
This sequence comes from Pterophyllum scalare, assembly GCA_024447675.2. NCBI lineage: Eukaryota > Metazoa > Chordata > Actinopteri > Cichliformes > Cichlidae > Pterophyllum > Pterophyllum scalare. The sequence goes on along the minus strand of JAMQGT020000516.1, from coordinate 24,309 downwards.
ATATTGAACAGGTATAGTAGCTCTCTTACTAACGACATGCACCTATTTGTTTGTTGCTGATAGATGAGCCTTGCGGAGACCCCCCATCGTTTCCTAATGCACATCTGCATAGTCACTCTGGGTTTGAGATGGGAGATGAGCTACTGTACACTTGTGTCCCCGGTTATGTTATGCCCAGTGGACAGCCTACCTTCAGTCTGCTGTGTGACAGTTGCGGGGAGTGGTACGGACTGGTGCAGATTTGTGTTAAAGGTAAGAAGCTGTTGTAGTCAGTTGTGTTTTTAATGGAAAGCTGTGGTTCCTGAACTGTCCCAATAAAACTCTAACATTTCACAAGGTGATTTAAAAAATGACAAATAAAACTACTCTAGATTAGTTAATAAAATATCAAAAAATCTATCACTCTGGGAGAGAAAATACCTGTTTCCTACCAAGACAATTTGAGGGCTTATTTGGTGCAATAATCTCAAACCACTTTTTTTTTTGCATTTCTAATCCGAAGAACTGGCTTTGTATCAGAGAAACTGGTTCAAGAGTGATCCCAACTTTTTGCTGGTTTACAACCAAGAACCGAGCAGCCAGATTAGCTTATCTCAGTATGAACAGTTGAAACAGATAGCACTAGTTTGGCCCAGGCTAAAGGTCCAAAAATCTATCTAGCAGAGCAACTAAGTATAATTGAAAATGCAAACATTTTTCTTTGGTTTTGTGTAGATTTAATATTATTAGATTTGAAGGATACAGTGAACTTCTGGACTCTTGTAATCGTTGTGAAGCAGCCATCCAAGCAATGGAGCAGAGACTTTGCTGAGCTTTATTTAAATGGCAGCTACCTTTAGCATCATTTTAAATTAGTAGATGTGATATTGATCTGAAATTACATCCCTGCACTTTCAAAAATTCTTTCTTAGTTTAAGGGGTCATAATTTAAAAAAATTAGGGGAGTCACTGCTAACTCAACTTTGACTCATATAATAATAAACTTGACTTGACACAATGACATGTTTCCATTTTGTATTTCTGCAGAAGAGGCTGAAAGTCACACAGACTATGAGGACAAGTTTACAGATTCCTTTGTAGAGACAGAGCGCCACCCTGAGACACCAGCAGAGGCTCATGGCAGTGTGCACGAGGAGGTGCATGGAGCTGCATGCCCACATGGAGAAAGAAGTGTGGAGCATCAAGAGACAAGTTTTAGAGTCAAAGCAGAGGAAGGCCATCAAGACAGAAAGTATAAAGTAGGAGGAGAGGTGGCTGACCATGGTAAAACATTTGAAGGAGCTTCAGTTGAAGGAGAAAAAAATAAGGAACGGGTTGTTGAGGACTTCATAGGTCACCAGACGTGGGAGCAGGAGAGAACTGAGGTGGTCAAGACTGATAGAGTGGAAGCCACAGAGAGCACTGTTCCTCTCTCCCAAAAACACATGTTCTGGTTCCCCTCTGAGACCTTTCAGGAGGAAGAACCTCAGGTCTTCACCAACCCAGCCACACAAACAACCCTGAGAACCTCGGGCGCCCAATCCGAGGAGAGTAATGAGCACTCGAGCCAAGAAAGGCCCTATCATCAACGTCCCGTTGACATTGATAGTCCTGATCATGAACGAGATGATATTGATGATACTGACACCAGCCGCCATGATGACCAGGATGATATCCATGAAGATGATGGTGACAGCTATCAGGAAGAAGACCATGATGATAATGAGAGGCAACCAGCTCAACATAAAGAGCTGGAGAGATGGGAAAGCCATGAAAACTATGATGATCACAAGGAGCATTATGACATAGAGGAACATGAACATGAAGAGGACCGCGATCACATTCGCTATGGCAGCAAGGAGTATGATGATGGAGAGGATACGTTTGATGAACACAAAAGCCATGAGGATCACGGTGAGGGCCATAATGGAGAACATCATGATGTTTCTGAAGAACATCTAGACCATGATGACCATGATGATGGTGACGACCATTATGATGACGACCATTATGTTGACCCTGATGATCACGATGACCGAGAACACAAAGATACTGAGAGCTATGATGATCACAATAGCCGTGAAGATGATAGTCGTCAACGTGTCATCTTTTCTGTACTATCTGATGAGCATCAGAATGTCACTCAGAGGGGAGTAGAAAGAAAGTCCACCACAGACGATGCCTGGCTAGATGGCTACCCTGTTGTTCTAGAAGATGGTGACTCCACAACGGAGAAGGTGAGACCAGAGGATAAAGACAGAAGGAGATTTGTCAAGACGACACCCAGACCCAATGAGGTGGAAGTTCGCAGACCTGTTCTTTACACCAGCTCACCAGAGGAGCACGAGTCTCCAACCACAGTGCATGAAGTAGGGGTTTTAGATAAGCTGTGGCCTGACTCCATCAGGACCCCTACTCCCGACCATCTGGAGCCTTCAGACTCTCCTTCATACTCCAAGACTGGAGACTACAGCACACAACAAGCAGTTCCCACTGACTTATGGATGGGTCACCTCACAGAGCAGCCCTTCCTTGATCATGGCCCAAATCCTCCAGTGCACAAAGACGGCTTCGTGCTCAACCTGCCTGGTGAGACTGGTGAGAGGGGAGAGCTAGAAGGGGAGAAGGGAGAGACAATATGTGTGGATGGTGACTGCCCTCCCCATCCTCCGAGCTCCTCCAGCCGAGGTCCCACTGTGGCAGCCATTATTGTGGCAATTTGTGCCATCGCAATAGCAGTCATTGTTACGGTGTGGTGTTACAGACGGCAGCAGCAGAAGAGCTCAGCATATGAGATGAATGGGAAGGGCCAAAGTCAGACCAGACAGGGCCAACAGATAGAGATGCAGCAAAAAGTGTAGGAGTGAGAGATGAGGAGGGGGACACTGATAAAGAGCAGACACCTTTAGAAAGTTTGGGAAGATTCAGATAAAAGCTGTTGATCTTAGATACGAACTTTAAAGAGCAAAATCTTTACAAAGCTAGCAAAAAATATTTTAATGATGCTTAACACAGTGAAACTTGAGTGAAACAAGATGGTAATAGTCTTTTCACCTATCAGTTTTAAAGAAATCCACCAATCTTTGCATGCTAACCGTGATTTTCAAAGTTCTGGCATCTAGCTGGACACAACCTGGCCTGGATTCAACTCCAGGAACTGAGAAGCAAGACTTTAAAGAAATGAACATGTAGGAAAACCACAAAACAAGGCATGCCTGCCTGAAAACTGAAACTTCAACCTCCAAAGCTCTTGGACATTGTGGTGAAGATTTCTTGCTGTTGTTTTTGTTGAGTGCTCTTATTGTTGTTGATGTGTATTGTTTGAATTTATGTGCATCATGTTTATAGAAAAACATTTTCCACACAGTCCATCACTGGACTGCTGTTGCAGACCATCGCAGCAGGTTTGGGATAGGACATGAGGAGAACTGAGAGGGGTAAGATGAAGAAAAAGAGGCTGGTGAAAGGTATATATAAGAGGTAGAGTACAACAGGAGATACATTTCCTGTGTTGGTTTTGACATTCAGCTGGTGAGACATGAAGAGGTATCCAGACTGCAGACTCAGCCACATGTATGTGTATGTGTCTCTCTCAGGTCTGTGCAATTCGCCAGTCAGCAGTAAATTATGTTTGAAGTTACCAACCGAGGAAGCAAAGTGGATACTGACATCATTCAAACTAGCCACAGATTAAACACTGTGGCAAAGGACAATCACAACCTCAAATAAACAGAGCTTCAACATAACCAGAAGTTTAATCAAAACTTTATTTAGATTTCAAAGGCAAACAGTATTGCACCACATTCCCTACAACACTCACTGGCCACTTTATAGTGTAATCATGAACACACCTTGCTAGTACAGGGTTTGCCCCCATTTTGTTTTCAGAACTGCCTTAATTCTTCGTGGTATACATTCAACAAGGCGCTGGAGGCATTCCTCAGAGATTTTGGTCCCGACATGACGGCATCACACAGTTGCTGCAGATTTGTTGGTTGAACATCCGCAATGGGAATCTCCTGTTCCACCACATCCCAAAGGTGCTCTATTGGATTGAGATCTGGTGACTGTGGAGGCCATTTGAGTATAGTAAACTCCTTGTCATGTTCAAGAAACTGGTTAGGGATGATTTGACCTTTGTGACATGGTGTGTTGTCTTGTTGGAAGCAGCCATCAGAAGATGGGTCCACTGTAGTCATAGAGGTCAGCAATAGCACCCTCTCCATTCTGATGCTCAGTTTGAACTAGTCTTGAATTATTACAGTATGAGCAGAGTGTTCTTCTGCTCATGTATACCTGAGTAGATATCACTGTTCTAATAATTTCTTGCAAACAGAGATGAGTAAATTCAGGATTTTTAGCAATACTGTATACTGGTACTGTGATAGCTACCTTGCACCTTTTCATATGTGCCAAATATGAAAAAAATCACAATTATTAAAATAGACTTTTATTTAAAAGCGCATATATAAATGAATACAAATAATCATATGTGTGCTCAAATTCCAATATCTGTTTTACTTTATTTATGTAAATAAAAATATATTAGGGCAATAGCATAGGAAGTGATGTACTTATAATTATTGTAAACAGTGACTGGTGGTTAATAAAGAAGACACTTTATGGTGTCATAGTTGATGTTTTTGTTGTTGTTGTTATATTTCCAAGTCAGTAGAGAGCTAATTTATAGAAAGCATTTAAATAGCATTTTATCTGCTTTCTTTATCATAGTGTCTCAAACCGAACTGAGTCATTTTCACCTGCTTTCTGTACATATCTGTGACTGTATTGACTTGCTATACATACCATAGCATTACCAGTATGTGGGAAATAACTTGTTTCTTCACCAAAGCAGCCAAACACAGCTGGCATTACACACCCCTCATATCTTACACAGGGTACGCTCATCTCCACAAAATCTACTCGACTGCCTTTTACTTCACCTGTGAACGCTAGGACGACACTCACCCACGCTGCAGATTGTCGAGCAGTGAACAAGCAACAGGTTTGCCACATGAATGATGCCTGAGGAAGAATCATAATAATAAAGCTTGTTAAAGTAAATGTGCGTATACAATTACAAAGCTATTTGCAGCATCAAGACCATCATTCACATGATACAGAAATTAATCCTCTTCATCTCAGCCTTATGTGATTTACGACAAGATGAAATGTGTACTGTATGTGTCTTCACAAAGTTACAATAAATATGTGGTTTTGACTCTGGCTTCTATTTTACTTTGGTCACAGTCAACCAGATTCATTTATAGAAATCTTGAGTTGCCTTTTTCTTTCTTTAGGATCCGCTGTCTGTCGCTGATTTAAGAAAATATGTTATTTTGACTCCAACTCATCTGACAATCAGGCTTTCATCAAAACATTTTCTCTTTGCTTTTGCTTCTCTGAGCAATGTTTGAAAAAAGGCAAAAGAGAGAAAGCAGTAGGAGGAACTATAGTTAAGGAAGAGGTAATAAAAAAGACAGGAAAGAAGGAAAATCTGAAGAGTTGGAGACACAGTAATACAGAGGGAATGTTCCCCTGTGGGTTTTTAACATCACTGTGTGACAAACTGCACAGAGACTCAATGTTCAAACATTATTAAACACCCCAGTGTGTTCTGTGGTGGGCTGTCTGCTCAGCTCTCCTGTCCTCTCTCTGGATCTCTTTTTATTGGGGCTTCTGTTAAAGATCAGTGAACTGGAACAAAGGACCAGCTAATCAATTAATTTTTAAGTCACTTTTTAAAGCAGATAATAAAAACGGTGGTTCCAGCTTCAAAAATGTAATAGTTTACTGTTTGCCTTATGTGGTAAAACAGTATATGAGTTAGTTAGTAGTTGTAGTTAGTAGGTAAATATTATTGTGTTCTTACTTTTTGTGGACCCTTTTGTGCACCCTGTCACAAAAACACATCATTTGTTGACATTTCTTTAGTATAATCTATGAAAAATGCCAAAGATAACACAGTTTGACAGGCATAAAATTATATTTTAGCACCAACAAGGTGATTTATAAAATGCTATTGGCTAAAAACGTGGCATACCTCAGCACTGTGTTCAGGGTGTCTTTGAAAATTTGAGCAAATGGACAAATGGAGGACAAAAGCAGAAGTGGCAGGCCTAAAATCCATCCACAGTAGATGAACAGTATCTGAAAATTATGTCCTTAAAAACAGGGAAAAATCCAGCAAAGACCTGACACAGGACCTGAGAGATGCATCTGGTCCTTCAGCTCATTTATCTACTGTTTGCTGAAGCCTCATCAGAAATGGTCTCAGTGTAAGGGTGGCTGTCAAGAAGCCACTCATAAGGAAGGGAAACCTTGAGAAAAGGCTGAGATATGTCACATTACACAAGATGTGGCCTGCAAATCAGTGCAGGGGAGGCAGCCAACATTCAAAAAAGAGTTTTTGAATGTCCTTCAAGAGGCTTGGGAAACTATTCCTGAGGACTTCTTAGAGAAATGACAAGAAAGTGCCAAGAGAGTTCAGGCTGTGTTGAAGAATAAATGTCTGCACATGTTTCAATAAATTGCTGCACCTATTTCCCAGTTCCGAGGCAAAATATAACAAAATGAGGGATGACTCAAGACTTTTGGAGAGTACTGTATATAATTCAAACACAGTTGTAGCCCATGACGATGGGAATGTTATCCTAGCCACGGTCCTAAAACTAACAACTGTTGCTTTACAACAACACTGGAAAGATGTGATTATTAGAAAGTTATTTTATTGTAAAACAAAACAAAACAAAATAAAACAAAAAAAACCCTGAAAGACACAGATGATTCACAGTGGAGAAATACATTAACAAAAAGGTGAGAAGATACTGCTGTCCTAATTATCATTTTCCTTAAATTATTTAGCCACTATGCTGTATGTCCACTGAACAGATTATTTATAGGCACACAGTGGGAAAGTAAACAAAAAATGATCAGAGACTGTAAACCCCAATAAATACAGAGTTTGGGAGTGTTTTGTGTTTGTTTTTCAGTGTTTCAGCAGAGTCTTCTATTCATCCTCATCCAGGAACTCATCTATAAACTCCACCACCTCCCCCTGCAGACACAAATGTGAAAAAAAGAATGACACACACACAAGTCAGGAGGGGCTGTTTTGTTACAAAGTGATGTTTTCTTTTTTCACTAAGTGGATTACCATTAATCCTCACACTCACAGTTTTATCTGTGATTTTTCATATTCTGCATTACTGAAGAGATTACAGTCAGTAACTGAATGGTATTTACCACATACAGCATGTAATCCTGGTTTATGGTAGGTTGCCCTGGTGGCCACACTTCTTGTGCTGCATCATAATAACTTAAAGAAACATAATGCCACACTGCCACCTCATGCCTGGCTGCGATACTGCAGCCTTATAAACACAGGACACATTGTACTGCAGGGCATCATGTGACCAGCCTGAAGAATCCAGGGTTTTTCCGTGTTACACAAGGACAGAGATGAAAACAGCTTAGTCCAAACTGTAAGAGGGAATCCTGCATTTCTATTTTTATGCATGGAGCATCTCTTATGTTCTCTTCACTTGACCTAAGATAACCTCCTGGCTGGAAGGATCCTTTGATACACAACCACACACCTCATCATCGCTGGCCAGACGCTGTTTGGAGAACTCCAGCATCTGTAGCTGCATGGTGGTCTGATTGTAGTACCGAGTTGCCTCCTGCAGCAAACACACAGACACATAACAGTCAGAATAATTACGAGTGCCAGAGAGATCCAAAGCCTCAAAATAGGGGAAGAAACCAAATACTGAGACAGTAAACCCCAAAGCTCTGTTGAAGACGTGTGCGTTTCTATGACAAAGCCATAAACATTTTTACTGGAATCATTTTACATTTTTGCAAATATAGATTTTTTTAAGTTACATAAAAAAGCAGAAACTATTTCTATATCTGTGTATTAAAACCAGCCTTGTATATAACAGATGGACGTATAGCCACTATGATGTCACCTATTGTTTTGTGCAGCCCGATTTTGAAGCCTTATCTCAAGCATTTTGGCATCTGCCATGTAGTTTTTTGGAGCCACCAGCCACATATGGATGAACAGAAGTGCCAAGTTATCAGCTGACTCGAGCAGGCATGATTACTAAACTGAAACTACAGTCATGTAAAAACTAAAGTTTTCACAGGACCCTGCATTCCCACGAAAAGCGAAGTACACCCCATGATTCAGTAGTTTGTAGAACCACCTTTAGCAGCAATAACTTGAAATAAATTTTTTCTGCATGACTTTATCAGTCTCTCATATCCTTGTTATTATTTTGGCCCACTCTTCTTTACAACGTTGCTTTAGTTCATTGAAATTTGCACGTATTTGTTTATGCGCAGCTCTCTTAGGTCCCGCCACAGCAGTTCTATGGGACTGAGTTTTGGACTTTGGCCCAGTGCAGCACCTTGATTCTTTTCTTTTTCAGCCATTGTGTTGTATATTTGCTGCTGTTCTTGGGATCATGCTGCTGCTGCATGACCCAGTTTGGGCCAAGCTTAAGCTGTTGGACAGGTGGCCTCACATTTGGCTCTAAATACTTTGGTATACAGAGGAGTTCATGGTCACCTCAGTGAATGCATTCTGAGGCTCACCAGTAACACAGGTAACCCACACAGCAGAGACTTTTGCTGCACTAAGCTTCATATTTGCCGAACAGATTATTTAATCTACCTTTAGGTGAGAAAACAAATAAGCATGCTTCCAAAAATGTGAAAGTATTCCTTTGTGAAACACAGGTCATAAGAAAGAAAAGAAGCTTATCAAATAAATCCACCCATGCTCAACCAGCCTGAGACAAACGCTGCATGATTCAGGTGCGTGCATTTGCGGTGAAAGTAATTCTGAACATCACTCACTGATCTGGGGAGGAAATCCTCATCTGTCAGTCCCCACTTGCTTTTATGGAACTTGTAATACTCCACATTGTTCCTCATGACTTCATCACTGGGGTCAAACAGCATGTAGCTGGTTGCACACGGCACTGCGTTCTTCAGGTCGTTCACTGAAAACACAATTAGTCAAACTCCAACAAACTAATCTCAGAAATTCAAAAGAGTAAGAGTTCTCTAGTCCAAACTGTAGTTGAGCAACATCAAGCTACTCACACTTGTAATAGGCGAACTGCAAGTAGTGGTACATGGTGGCCACAAACTTCTCAACAACATAACCCCCGACAACAGGTGTCAGGTCGCTCTCACAGCTCACCTTCCTCTCAAGCACTTCCATGTAGTGGTCTAGAGAGAAAATAAGTGGTAGGAAACTCCTCCTGAACTCTTTGCAGAAAGGCCTTCAATAAACATTCATAAATGCAGATGAGATGTACGTGAGCTGACCAGCTATCGAGGGGTAGAAATCTTTAAAATCTCTGACGTCCCTCGGTCCCTCAGACGCAGCCAGACACTCGTCATAGACCTTGAAGAAGTCCCTCAGTGCCAGCTCCATGTCTGACACAGAGGTACGGAAGTTCTCGCCATTGTATGCCCTTACTGCACGTATAAATAAGGTCTGGAATACCACAAGACAAAAAACTTTTGAAAACATAATCATTAAATATAATATATTACAGGGACAATCCACAAAGTTAATGCAAACTTTGTTAAAGAACACATTGAACTCCAACCACATCAGTGCGCACACAGTGCCAAAAATTAGAGTGGGTTGCATGTGTGCTTACAAAGATTTGTGGCTGTGGGTGTGACGCTTCCTATGGATAAAAGGCCTCCAGAAATCAGAAAGGATCAAAATGAAGGAGAGCCTCACTGTGTTTGACGCATGTGTCTGCGTGTACCTCGTAGGATTTGGTCTCCAGGTCTTTCAGGTGCTCCTCAGCTCCAGGCAGACTCTTGTAGTAGGCCATGTTCTTCTGCATCATCTCATCATCTGGGTGTTTCAGGAGGAAGGTGTGGGCAGCAGACACTGCCTTGGCCAGGTTGTTAGACTGGGATACAAAAACACATATTAAAATTTGTGTTGGTTAGTAAAGGAATTATGCAAATAAAGGGGCAGCGCAAATATACTCAGTGGGTACTAAGCCTGCAGTACTAACCGTAAATTTGAAATTAAATGTGTTGCATGCAACAGCTGATTTGCTTATGTAAGAGCCATGTAATTTGTTTTCCCCTTTTCTCTGAGATATATTACAGTAAGATTAAACTATACTATTATTTTTCGTTTCGTTAGTGTGAACATCAGAATCAGAATCACAGTGACAACACAGTGACAAATTAAAAGTGAAATAATAACTACTCTGTCACTTGGTGTTTTGATTAGCGTGGCAAAGAGCATTATTTAATATCTTCATTGGAGGTCAAATTTGATAACGTAACCTGATCGCTGGAGCAGGGGTGGTCACTGACATCTGGAAACACCTGGGCTCTGTCTTCACTTGCTCTCTGGCTGCCCTGTTATGATCGCTTGCTTTCTTCTCAGTTCCTGCATGCTGCTTCTTCACACACGTCTCCACTTTCATGCACATCTTACGCCACTGATTCTCTTGGTTTTCGCTCTCGGTTGCTTCTGTGTTTTTGAGTCATATTTCTAGTTACTTTAATAGATTTCTTTGCTGAGCTGCTGCAAAACGGTGCATCTACTCCTTCTTATCACTGCCTTGGAGGCCTGATTGTGACAACTGCGAATCAAAAAGGATGTGATTACAGTTAATTCCATTCAAATTAAACCAATCACTGACCCCAGCAGCATAGGGGGGAAAATACAACTCGGAATTGTCTTTATAGTCGACTTTCTTTAATTATGCTGTGTGTGTAAAATAGACCTAGATGTATGTCCTCATCAGTGTTTTTGCCTTTCCCTAAAAAGAAGGCCATAAAACACAAGCATTACCCAGTAAAATTTCTGGTTTCCGTTTTTCTTCCTATGACAGACCCCCCCTCCTTGTGCATCCGTGGCACGTAGGTGACGTCAAAACGCACGTTAGGAAAAATCACGATTGCAATGAAATAAGTAAAACTATTATCACAGGGTAAACAAAGTTGCAAACTACATATAAAAAATCCTGCCGGCTGTGAGTCCTTCTGACACTGACTCATGGCCCTCTTGACACCCTTGACTTATTATTTCTGCTTACTTTGAAGTAGGCATACTGAAGGTATTTGTACGGCTCCCTCCGGTCAAATTCATCTATAGTGTCGCGACTGGGCATGGTTTGCCTGAAAGCAGGTAGCCCCTGTTTGCAGCGCTTCAGGCACTGCGCTCTCTTCATAACGTTTCCAAACGCCCGCAGCTCTGGAAACTCCGCAAACTTCTGCTCATCGTCCAGCCTCACGGAGCTGCAGTTGAGGTTACAGAAGGCCTCGCTGTCCCGCAGCAGCCGGTAGAGTCGCAGAGACACCTCCATGTACTCCACCGTCTCCTTCCACTTCTCCCCGGTGTACTGATCCAGTGCGTATTTGTAAGCGGACTCCAGAGGCATGAGCTCATGCCTGGGGAAGCTCCTGAAGCTGTATTTCTCATACTGGGAGTTTACTACGGAGAAGAAAAACGCGATTAATAACGCAGAAAAAAGTTGGGAAGAAGTTGAGGTAGCCATTTTTGAGGCTGGAAAAGTCTGGAGGGGTAGGCTTTTGAGCGTGGGTCTGTAGGACCGCCTCAAGTTCCACCACGTATCCAGAAAAAGCCTCCCCTCCCACGGCTACGGGGCTAGCAACATCGCTCCGGCCAGTGGGAGCTGCTGGAGGCGCTCCTCCCACTAAATTAAAAAAGTAAAACTTTACCGCTGTTCCGTTTTTACACAGTACAAGTTAAAACCTGACTGAGGATAGACCTTTCAGATTCAAATTAATGAAGGGTGCATTTTATCCACGGGGCATCATTTTACCATTTGGTTAAAATTTTTGGAGATGTTATATGGTCCTCTTTAAAGCTTAAACCTCTTTCATCACTAATTGAACCCCTAGAGTGTGTCCCCCTTCCACCTCTTCTCCTCCCACTGCCACGTAGAAACATTCCTGCTTTGTCTGCCCCCCACCCACCCCCTCTCCAAAGGCCTGAACACCACCAACACAACTCTATTCCTGCGCAAAATCAGCAGCAAACGTTATATGTGTTGCTCTTTAATACAATATGACTGCAAATCGGAGGCGCAGCCAGAGGTGCAGATTATTATTATAATAATTTTAATGGATCCAGGTGGATGTGTCCGCATCCGTCTGGAGACCCCAACTTTACCACGTTGACACATCTCGAAAGCAGCACTGCGCAAGAGCACTGCGCGGTTCCCCAACTATCCCATTCAATGGCAAAGTGCGTTAAATCAGCTGGAAAGAAACACGGAAGAAATGCGTCGCAATTTCAAAATAAAAGTGTAATTTTCTACTCAAATGTCGTTTGTTTTTTTTGCTGGTGTCACTCAGAGATATTTGACCACATATTCCAACCTCATGTATTTGCGTTTCATCAGTAATAGGTTGCAGTTTGACCAATAGTCGAAGTTTTGTTTGTAATATTCAACCGGATGTGGTCCGTTTTTTCTCTGACTTGACACGTGATCAGTATCCCACTCTGGGACCGGGGGCAGGACTTCTGTCCAAATCGGAGTAGAGGAAATCATATCGCCGGGGCACAGGGAGTCAGCGCGCACGCAAACAGGCCGTACCCACAGATACCTTCATCGTCTAGCAGTTTGTCCGCGGTCACAATGATCAAGTGCGCGCAGGGGGTGTTGTATCTCTCGGTTCTGGTGACGTTCGCCGCCTGCAACGCTCCTCCGGTACCGTTAGACGACATCCTCATTGAGAAAACCTTCGTGCCAGAGCAGTGTGTGCGTGCAGTCAAATTAGGAGATTTTGTCAGGTATCACTACATTGGCACGTTTCCAGACGGCCAGAAGTTCGACTCTAGGTGAGTATGTCTCGGCTGCATTGTTTTACTCTCACTTTAACACCTTTGTATTGAGACGACCGGTTCCACGGTCCGAGCAGCGTGCGCGATGCGTAAAAGTGCGCGTTTAGTGGTTCGCCCCTGTGAGCCACGCAGGCAAGCAGGCAGACTGAACTCTGGTACATAATCCCAGGACTCCAAAACTATTTTTGTGTCGCCAGGAACAGAGACTGTAACAGATAGAAATACAACACAGGACCCCGACCCGAGAGATATTTTAACAATTTAATTAATTTTTGCTTAATGTTGAGGCTTCTTCAAGGAAATTTGTAAACCACTGACTGTGAAAATATCATGCAAAGTGGTCAACTGGGCAGCTCCCCAGAAATCCAAAGCCCCAGATAAACTGTCACATTTAATTTGCTGCACAATGGATTCCAAACTTTTCAAGAGTACAATACAAACTAGTATGGGCCCTGCAAATAAGACCCAATTTTAGTGAGAAATAAATCTATATAACATAAAACATGTTAAATTTTATAAACTCAAAGGCTGCTGAAGATGTTCGAATATGAAAAAAGGCAGTCACTTTTAAAACCTTAAGCCAGGGTCCCAAGACAAGTGGTTTCTTTTTGAGGTATGATTAAAGCCATGGAACAAGTGGATGCAAGTTTAAACAGTAACATCCCCACAAATAATTATATGACCGTCATTTTTGTTTATGTTTTAGTTATGACCGTGGCAGCACCTATAATGTGTTTGTTGGCAAGAAGCAGCTGATTGAAGGGATGGACAAAGCTCTGGTGGGAATGTGTGTCAATGAGAGAAGACTGGTGAAGATCCCACCTCATCTCGCTTACGGAAAACAAGGATATGGTGTGTACATTTGAATGTGTGTTAAACTCATATCGGCACATTTCTCTGTCCCATCTGACTGATTGTTTGGAAAGAGATTACAACATATGTGCCCATACTCTGCAAAGTTTAGGCACAGACTGTTGTTTATCCCTCTGTAGTTACTATAAATGCATAGCTGGCAGAGCCAAACATAAAAAAAATAGAGATCCCTGCTTGATATTTACAGGAGCATAAGACAGGAAAATTACAGTCTTTGATGAATGCTCAGACTTTTGTTCTGTTGGAGTCAGTGGAAGCAAAGAGGGAAGTGGGCTGCTCCTAAGCATCCATGTTGAATGATGTCAGAGGGACATCACAGACCAGGAAGCAGAGCAGAGAAAGCTGCTTTGGATTTTAAGCTGTGAATGTTAATGCATCAGCTGCAAGCAGAGACACATTGTGGGTTATGGATGTGTGTATAGAAATTAAAAATCTGAGCCATTGTTCAGAAGTCAGTGTGTTTGTGTGAGAAAATGCATATATTGTGGCAATTACAGCCTCTGTTTACAAGAGCCTGTGTGTGTGTGTGTGTGTGTGTGTGTGTGTGTGTGTGTGTGTGTGTGTGTGTGTGTGTGTGTGTGTGTGTGTGCGTGAATATTTCTATCCCATTATCTAATGGGATAGAGAGAAAAAGAGGGGGCATGTGCAGACAGGTAAAAGCTGAGGCTGTGTCCTCTACCGCCGTCGTATTAGAGGGAGAAGAGAGAAAAAGAGAAGAAAAAGAAAACAGAGCAGTGAGATAGAAAGACAGCTCTGAAGCAGTAGAGGGAAATTTTCACTAGACTGCCAACTCATCAGTAGTAAAAGTGTAATGGCTACCACACACTCTGTCCCTCCTCCCCTTCCTCCTCCCTTCTCCTTACCTTCACCTTCTTCACTTTATATTTACATCTTTTGTCTACTTGTGGAGCTCCTGTGAGACAGGAAAGGAGTGACTGTGGAGGCTGTTTGAGTCATGTGTTCAAGAAAACAGTTTAACTTAACTAATAGTTTTAGCTACATCAGAAATGGGGAATGGGGAGAAACCAGCACTGTATGAAAAAAAAAAAAAGGATTCAATCCAGATAGCTCGCCGCAAATTACAAGAATGAACTGCTGTCTTCTCCTCTGCAGGTAACATCATCCCTCCTGACTCCATCCTCCACTTCGACGTCCTGCTCCTTGATGTGTGGAACCCTGAGGATGGTGTCCAAATAAACACTTACCACACACCCTCCCTGTGCTCCAGAAAGGTGGAAGTGTCTGACTATGTTCGCTACCACTATAACGGCACTCTGCTGGACGGGACCCTCTTTGATTCCAGGTTTGGCTTATATAAGTTCTCATTTATACAGCAGTTCATCTGCACACTTACAGCCTGTTTTCTCCACTCTTTGCTGTAGTCACACCCGCATGCGAACCTATGACACTTACGTTGGGATCGGCTGGCTGATTGCCGGTATGGATCAGGGTCTTCTGGGAATGTGTGTTGGAGAGAGGCGCATCATCTCTATGCCCCCATCACTTGGATATGGAGAGAATGGAGATGGTGAGTTTCAGTTTTAATCTGAATAGTTACTTGGGTTAGGTTAATTGGTGGTTCTAAATTGCCCATAGTGTGAATGTGAGTGTGAATGGTTGTCTGTCTCTCTGTGTTAACCCTGTGACAGGCTGGCAACCTGTTCAGGGTGTACCCTGCCTCTCGCCCTAAGACAGCTGGGTTCAGCTCCACAGAATTTTACGATAGACCTTTGACCTGTCCAGGGTGTACCAGTGTCTCTTGCCCCATCACAGTTGAGATAGGCTGCAGCTCAGAACCCTTAATTGGATAAGCATCTAAGAAAATAGATGGATAGATGGCAAGTTTCCTCAAGTGTTACTACAATTAAGATTAAATCCTCTATTCCTTCAAGAATAACAAATTAAGTGAAAGCAGCAGGTGTTCTAGTACCATTCAGTATGCATCTTGCTAATCACACTAGGAAGAGTTTACACCCTGTCAGCACACTTTAAAGTTTGTAGCATGGTTGCATGGCCACCTGCTGGCTCTCCGGGAGAAATTAAGATGTCTGTGTGTCTGTCATGTCTGTGTGTTAATATGAAGCTAAAGCCAAGAGCTGCATAGTTTAACTGAGCATAAAGACTGAAACTGGTGAAAACAGATATCCTGGTTCTGTTTAAGGGTAATAAATAATAATACCCGCCAGCACTCTATCATTAATAAACAGCATCAATAAGAAGGTTCCAGTGCTCTCATGTTAACATCACATTATCTTGATTTGATTTACTAAAAGTTAGGGACTAGCAGTTTGACACACTAATTTTAGCTCACGGTCCACTGATCACTTACAGTGTTACAGTTAGGAATCGAGCCCATTAATAGTTATGGTAAGAATAAAGAAAATATTTCTGTAGTTCAGCTTTATCATCATCATCATCATCATCATCTTCTTCTCTCCTCAGGTAGTGACATCCCAGGACAGGCGTCTCTGGTGTTTGATGTTGTCCTGTTGGACCTCCACAATCCCAGAGACGGGATCACAGTGACTAATCAGCAGGTGCCCGAGACCTGCACAAGGAAATCTGTTGCTGGAGACTTTGTGCGCTACCACTACAACGGCAGCCTTCTGGATGGGACATTTTTTGATTCCAGGTATATATTCATCATGTTAATTACACAGAAGTACTCTAACTGCTTCTCTTTGGGTTCTAATTAGAAACATTTATTGCCTGCTGTTTCTCAAGTAGCCTCAGGGTGGCAGCATTTCTCTGAGAGAGGAAAGAAACTTAAGGGGAAATTTCCTGCACATAGATATTGCATAATAGTGCAGTTGTTTTGATTTTAAAAAAATCTTTCTTCTTGTGGTGCTTCTAAAAGCAAAGGACTGAGTTACATTAGGATTAGAAAAACCACATATAGAGTTGTATTGCTGGACACAATTATCTAATCAGTCTATCACATGGTAGCAACTCAATACATTTAAGCATGTAAGGAGAAGAAATTTAGGATCTGGTGGAATGGGACCAGAGGTGGCAAAAGTACTGACATTCTGTACTTAAGTAGAAGTACAAGTACTTGTGTTAAAAACTACTCTGGTAAAAGTTGAAGCACTGGTTCAACTTCTGTACTCAAGTGAAAGTAAAAAAGTACAGGCTCTGAAATATACTCAAAGTAAGAAAGTAAAAATAGCTCTTTGGAGGATGTTTCTACCTCTTTCTTAAATCTTTCTCCATCTGAGCAAAGTTGTCACTCATTCTTTGCTCTCCCTGGAAATGCAGCAGCTGTTCTTTTAGCTACCAGACACACTGTGTGACAAACTGCAGACACTTTTTGTGCTTTACCTTTTCTGTCACTCATTTTCCCTCACTGTTCCAGCGTGTAGCCTCTATGTAAAGCACAACTTCCTCTAGCTCTTTCCGGTCTCTGAGCGAGCTTTGCATGAGCCTCTCCCTCTACCGTGCGGAGTGTCTACCCTCCCTGTTGCTGTGGCTTCCAAGAAAAAAACGCTCACAATCAGGAGCCGGCTCCCGCACTGACCGGCAATGCAAACGTTTCTCAGACGCGTTAAACCTAAAGTACTGAGCTTGTTTTGAAAATCTAATAAGTAGAAAGTACAGATATTTGTGTAAAAATGCAGGGAGTAAAAGTAAAAAGTAGTCAGAAAAGTAAATATTCAAGTAAAGTACAGATACCTGAAAAATCTACTAAAGTACAGTAACAAAGTATTTGTACTTTGTTACTTCCCACCTCTGAATGGGACATTTGCAGATCTGCAGCAACTGTTTGATGCTGTCATGTCAACATGGACCAAAATCTCTGAGAAATCTTTGTAGCACCTTGTTGAGTTAAGGCAGTTCAGAAGGCAAAAGGCGGTACAACCCGGTACTATCAAGGCGTACCAAATAAAATGGTCGGTGAGTGCAAGACAAAACTGTAAAGGAAACAAGAACCGCATTTGCACTCATGTCTGCTTTCTGCTACACACTTATTAAATTGTTTTTTGTTTTTTGGTATTTGCATACAAATGCTTGTGACGCAGAGTGAAGTTCCAGGTACTGTGACATAGTGTTAAACTGTGTGTTCCAACAAACAAATGCACAGTCTAAACCCACCGTCTGGTTGCAGCTGACGTCAAGAGGTTTTGAGGGTAAAATCGTTTCCTGCTTTTGTGCATGATGCAGAATGAGCTGACTATGCTTTTTCCACAAAGCGACACTGTGTCCATCACAGTAAGGCCAGTGATTCTGGTGTAGCTCCTCTGCCTTCAGTCTTAAAAAGGAGGAGGAATGTTATTTGTTCACTATCTCGAGAGAGGCTCTTCAGCCCTTGGAGGTTTTGCAGATGTGCAATCAGGTCATTCATGTGAGCAACTTCTTTCTGAACTTATCAGAACAAGGGAGACCTGCTTCTTCTACACCTATTTACATGCAGTATGATTTTTTTTTTAGCTTGTTTAGTATTTACTTGTGTGTAGGAATTTCATTCACAGTTTCTATGCAGGAAACCAAAAAGTGGGTAATGAGTCACTCTTGAATTCAGTCATCTTACACTGGAATAAAAAGGTGCACTGGGTGTTAAAAACTGAGGGTAGGGCTTTGAGGCCTGCTGTAACTGCTCTCATTCATATTCAGGGCCCCAAAGCCTCCTGTTCCCCGTATACGGTTTTCTGCTATGGTCGGGCGTTGAACCACTAGCTCATTCCGAATTCATACCTAGGGACCTCAGTTTATTAAAATGCCCACATTGGGTTCATGTTTAGGACTCCACTTTCAACTGTTGCCCACTTTTCGATTTATTCATGGTGCTGGAGATAAATCTATCCAGCAGGCCTAGCCTCAGGGTGTTTGCCTATGTAGCTCGACCAGTGTTTCTGTAAATGCAGATCAGAAAGGCATAAATCTGCTCAAAAAACAAGCCCTTAGGCAAATTTGGCTAAATCTGAGCACTTATAAATCCTTTTTAATGAGCACTAAATGATGGTCAAGGAAAGGTTAAATTTGACAGTTGTTGTGATGGATTTTTCTTACTGTCATGTTGATGAATTAAAAGTGTTTAATTAAAAGAGTCCACAGAGAATGGCAGGTGACCAAGTTTCTGAAGATACTGACAAAGCACAAACCCCGAAACCATGCTTAGAAGAGACTGGGGTAGTAGAGTAGTGAGGTGTGGGTGTGGTAGTTGTCTGTCTCTTTTGCTAACAGCTAAAAGGTACACTCCCTGCTTTCTTGTTCTCTGTATAACTCTGTGTATTAATAAATCTTGGTAACGAAACTTGCTCATCTCCAGTGATTTTGAGGAGTTTGGCTCTACTACCGAAAAGCACTTTGCTCCATTGGGATTGTTTCCACCTGCTAGAGGGGAAGCGAGAGTGTCGAACCACGAGCCAACAAAGTCTTATCTAGAGAAATAAGTGTGTGCTATGGCTTGTGTGTGTATAAATCCTTCTGAAGGGAGGAAAACTTGCAAAATTTGTGTGACAGTAGAGGAGGTAGGGTGCATACCACATAGGGGGAAATGTCCCTTTTTGACAATCTGGTGTCTGGACCTTTATTATGTGTTTGTCCCTTGTATCTCCTGTCCATGTGTAGTGCTCTTTTCTAGTTAAAGGCAAACTGACATTTGCAATGTGTTACTTACTTTTTAGCTCCACAATATGAAACTTTAGTAAAAAGCCTCTGGTAAAGACATTTGGGTGTTCTGCAACTCATTGCAGCACTCACTGCCCGAACATGTGTATTCAGTTAAGCTTTGACTTACTTTATCATGTAAGGGGAAAAAAATGCATTTTAAATGTTCAAAGTGTCTGCAGATTTTCAGCGTAAAAGTATTTTGTAAATATTTTCTGTCCCTCAGCTACTCTCGTAATCGTACCTATGACACCTACGTGGGTCGAGGCTATGTGATCACCGGCATGGATGAGGGTCTGATTGGAGTCTGCATTGGAGAGAGACGCACGATCACCATCCCCCCACACCTCGGTTATGGAGAGGAGGGCACAGGTTTGTGTAATGCTCAGATACTCTTGTCACAGAAACATTGTGAGATCACATGAAGTCGTGAGTTTGGCAGTGCCAGTTGTGCCTTTTATCATGTGTTCTTCTTGTAGCTGAGAAAACAGAAAGTCTGCTGTAGCAACAGGACGTCGATGTTCTCTGTAATACATGCTGACGAATGTCAGATCAAAGCATCAGACAAGCTTTTAGCTATGTTGTTATAGGTCATGTTAAGGAATATAAGAAAATTTTTTTAGAGCATCTTTGTAGAAATGTGCACTTTTCACCCTAAGGCTCACTGAGCTCAAGTCTGTTTTCTAGTTTTGGCTGAAATCAGAGGTTGATTCATCGTTTTTCTTTCTTTCTTTCTTTTTTTTGCAGCATTTAATAATGAATTCTTTATTTTTTTTTCCTCTTCATGTCCCTCTCTCACTCTCTCAGGCACAAAGATCCCAGGCTCAGCTGTGCTGGTGTTTGACGTTCATATCATCGACTTCCACAACCCCTCAGACAGCACTGAGATCACTGTCACTTTCAAGCCAGAGGAGTGTGACAGGCAATCCAAGAAGGGAGACTTTGTTAAATACCACTACAATGCCTCCCTGATGGACGGCACATCCATTGACTCCACGTAAGTTGTAAGGAAAATTTTTTGCTTTCTTTTATTAAAGACCAGGAGAGGGACGATCTGAATGCAATGCAATGTTTATTAAAGACGTGCAAGCCGGAGCAGTTACAGGTAAACAACGTCAAGGTTGCTTAGGAGAAGTGCTCAGTGAGGCAGTCTCACTGTCCATCTTTTATACAAAAGAATTCAAACAGACAATAACAGGATACAAATGAGGAAGCTCTACAAAGGTGTTATCTACCATGAACTCTGGGTTAATAAATGTTTTTTACTTTTTTGTTGATATTAAAACTCTACATCTTAAGCAAGCATCACATTTCTTAACTATCAATGTCCTCAGCGAATCTTGGTTCCTAAAATTACTGTTGTGCCCTCCATGTACATCTTTTTCTTGCAGACGCTTCTTCCTTCCATACACTACAGTGGCACAGAAATTTCAATACAATGATAAATTTAATACAGTTTTCTTCTTATTCTATCATCATCTTAACTGATTCTTATTCAATACTTAATTACAAGCAGAGAAATATATTTCTCTTAATCACTATGCTATGTTATATCAAAGCTTATGCATATAGAAAACATAAAATATTAATACTTATCTAAATTTTCCTAACATAAGTAAAGCTCTAGCTCTGTGACACTTTAAATGTTTCTGGGAAAACAAAACAACTCAGAAAACAAAGAAATACAGAGTGACAGAGACAGAAAGAAGAGTGACCGGGGCTTCTGCTGAGCTCCTTATATTTAGGAGCACGAGTGCTAGCTCAACCCCCTTCTGTTTAATCCTTGTGACAATTTTTGCATACGTTTTGAAACCCTTAAGCTGCACAACCTCCTGGCATTTTGCTAAGCTCTTTTGAAATGCTCTTAGGCCACAGCATCAGTCATGAGTACAGTCATCTCTTTGTGACAGGTCCAATCAATAATGTGGTCATCTCTAAATTTGAGATATTTTTGTCCTGCCACAAACATAACTGTGCACACATCCATTATCCAGTATCATGGGCAATTTGTTGTCAAATAAAGTCACATTTCAGAAGGTGTACATGCACCAAGTAAGATATAATATAACATGATATGATATATATTGATAAATACAAGGTATAATATAGATGTAGCTATGACAGGCCTCAGCCGTAAACTACTAACATTAAGTATACAGTGGATATCATTCCAGTGTGTATATAATCATAATAATGCCTTAGACTTATATAGCACTTTTCAAGGTACTCAAAGATGCTTTACAATTCCAAGCACTATTCATTCACACTACTGGTAAGCTACTAATGTAGTCACAGCTGCCCTGGGGCAGTCTGACAGAAGCATGGCTGCCAATTTGCATCTGACCACCACCAGACACCAACCACATTCACACTTGGGCAATGTGGGTTAAGTGAAGAAGAGCATGCATTCTTGAGCATGCACTCAGACGGGGACTTGAACCAGCGAGCACCCACCCACTGTGCCACTGCCACCCCAAATTAGTATGACTACATATGACTACAAATACTACTAATAAAATACTAATACTAATAATAAATGATAATAATAAAAAACGTCAACAGCAACTTCCTCTGCATGTGCACTTGGTTTTGAGCCCCATGTTATGATCTCATTTAAATCAAAATTGTGTGACAGAGGAGAACACTAGGAATAGGGTGATAGGAGACCCCTAAAGGGAACAGCCAGAGGAAGAGGAAGACAAAGCACATGCGATGTGTAGGTTACAGAGGTCTTAGTGCACATGTCCTGGTTCCAGCGTATCCTTAAATGTGCTAGAATATGGGTGAGGTCAACGAGCTCATGTAGAGGTCAGTGAGTACATGTCCATACCATATCAAGGTAATGAGCGTGTCTTCTTCGGGGGCCTTGAATTCAGGGTCACATAATTTAATCTGCATGGTTGATTACAGTAGTTGAGCAGTGGTTCCATGTACAGTAGTTCCACACACCCGATACACCCAGTATTAAGCAGACATAACATCCCAAGCCATGACTTCAGGACACATTGTAGCAGATTGAAACATTTTGTTGGCAGAGTGAAGAAGGAATGTGACAGCCTCTTTTCTCCCAAGTGCTGCTTATCCCACACAGATACAGAAACTGCATTTTAATGAACTTTATGACATCTTTTTAGATTTATGACACAGTAAACTCCTGATAGTTAAAAGAAGAATCTCAACCCCTACAGGTTAACTTTAAATATGTATACAGTCTTAATCAACTACTTGCAGACAACTTCCGGATGAAACATGAGGAGTGTTACATCTGTTATGAGTGTGACTCAGTTATAGGCATAAACAGAAGGTTGTAATATATATAAATGTGTCAGTCCAAGGCAAGTCTCTTTTTTTTTGTCTTACAGATGTGCATCTAAGTGTGTGTAGGTGGAGGCGATAGTCCCACTTTGTCCACATTATGTATCTGAGGCCCTGGAAAAACAAAATGTTCTTTCTAAATATGAATTTTCTTTTTCTTCTTCTTCTTCTTTCTAGTCTTTAAGGCCACTGTAAACTCCCTGGTTTAGTGTCCAGATAAGACAATGAGAACATTATATTGGGTTGTCCCAACTTTACAAATCCACACTCCTGATAGAGAGGTTCGTGGCATGGCCACTAGCAAAGCTCTTGCTCGGCTAAATAAACACTCTTTTCTGAGCCATTGTGCTTTTGTATGGTAATGAGTCAGGACACATACTCAAACGAGCAGTCTCAGGCTCGTCTGAGTATGTGTCCTGACTCATTACCATATAAAAGCACAATGGCTCAGAAAAGAGTGTTTATTTAGCCAAGCAAGAGGGCACAAAATTCTGTCTAATGGTCTGCATTTGAAACAAAAGAAATCCGGGGTTATGTCTCCTCAGGCTCTGAAATGTATCTGTTAATAAAAGGGTATTCGGCAGCTGTCATCCTGGCTGCTGGTTTCAGGTTTAAAAACTATTTTAAGTGGTGGATTGAAGCCCACACTATTTCCTGTGGTTAGTGAAAAAAAGCAACATTTACATTGTTTGCAAGCTTAAAGTTTCACCTCTTTTATTCTTAAACAAGAAGAAAAGAAGAAAAGAATCATCTGATCTGTACAGTATACACCCAAATTAGTGAAAATATAGACGACACATTACGGACTTCAGGACAATGACTAAATACAGCTGCTTTGTATGTTCATTTATTTTAGGCATAATTATGGAAAGACATACAACATAGTACTGGGAGCCAATCAGGTTGTCCCGGGAATGGAGGACGGACTGAAGGACATGTGTGTGGGAGAGAGAAGGCATCTTGTTGTTCCTCCTCATCTGGGCTACGGGGAGAGGGGAGTCAGTAAGTCGCGCACACACGCACACTGCAGCATTAACTAAGAATATTCAATATGTGTTGTTTTTCTTCTGGACAGATAAAGCGTGCATCGTTCTGGTAGCGCAAAACACATGAAATAAATCTTAAATAATGTCAAATAAATGACTAAGACAGAGCGATCTAGGTGAAATACAGTTTTAATTAATTTGTAAATCGGAGCAGTTACAGATGCATTATCACAAGCAGTACGTGAGAGAAGTGCTCGACAAGAAACTTCTGCTTAACAGCTTTTATACAGTTACATGCCATATTCTGTTTAACACAACAGGAAGCGTCTTCATCCGATGCTATCTGTTACGGCCCTAGCTGGGCCTGCTATTATAAATTAGGGTTAGAGTAACCTTAACTTATACTTGGTCAGGTACTGGGGTGGTGCAGGTTGTGCAGTGGTTAGGTGCTCACCTCGTAAAAGGATGGTTGCTGGTTCAAGTCCCTGTCTGAGCACCAAACCTGTGATCCTGCAGCCCCCAGCGGTGCCTGAAGCCGGACTCAAACCCACCAAGGGCCCGCAGTGCGTACACCGTGCGTGTGACTGGTGACCTGGCGTTCCTGCTGGCCGTGTGCTGGACACAATTACTGATGCGGCGCTTTCAGCCAGCAATACGTAATGTTTTGCGTATTTCGTT
>JAMQGT020000514.1:0-16540 GCA_024447675.2 Pterophyllum scalare | reverse complement strand
AGAAATGAGACAAATGACATGCTTGGGGTTAATTCAGACACTCACCTCCTTCCCTCTTCTTTTCTCCTCTCAGTACAGTAGACGTGCAGTGGGGTAAATGGCACTCCTCATCTCACTGCTGCTATGGTGTCTGTGAGAAAACACCCCTCTCTACCCATTCATAGTTCCGCCGACGCACCACTCACGGATGGATGAAGCCACACACACACACACACACACACACACACACACCACCACCACCAGGTGTGTCACTGAAAGCTCTGTATGCTAATGTCTCCAGCCTGACAGTGGGATGCTGTGGGTGTGACAGACAGGTATTGTATACTGCACATCAGTGCTGACATCCATAGCTCTGATCATTACTTTAGGTTATTTCAATGACAGTCACATCTACCAGATAATGATGCATACAAATAGGCTTGATTGAAAGTCTTTCCAAACCACATGTACTCTGAAACATGCACAATGCTGACACCATTCATGTTGATGAGACCATCTATGACTCATCCAAATTGTTTTGTAACCCATACCATAGCCAAATACAACAGGAAATCACCTTCCAGCAACAAGTCTGGAGACAGATTAAGCAGGTCATTGGCCACAAAACCAACTTAAAGAGCCAATCATAGCATTGCAGTGCTGTGATTGGTTCTTAGGGGCCCAAAAAAAAAAAAATGACATCATTACATGACAGCACTTTCAAAGGGAGTTTTCCTTTAACCAGGACTCACCAAAAGATTTAGGAATGAATAATGTAATCAAAGCTAGTTACATACAGACAGACTTATTTTACCCTGTGTGAGTCACACATGGGAGTTGTGAGGTGAGACTGCACTGCATACAAATTCCAATCACGTAGCATTTGTCAAGCCAGAAACTGACCTCAGTGATTCATAAGAAAAGAAAAGAAAAAAACTCAAAAGATAACACCTGATATCAACCAAAGAAAAAAAATGCAGAGGGATAACTATTTATCATAGAACACTTTAATTCTTTAGATACACCCTGTGGATTATTTTTAGCAACACAGCAACTGTTTCAGTTATTTAAAAAAAAAAATAAAAAAAAATCACATTACTCATTAATGAACTGGATTTAAAATTCGTAGTCCAAGATGTAAGCAACATGAATATGGGACATGCCCAGGGCTTTGCAAAGTGCCATCACAGCAAACATTTGGATTTTAAGAAAAAGGAAGCATGCAAACACACACACACACACACACACACACACACACGCACACGGACACACAAAAAAATCTAAAATATTAAATACTAATTAGCATAAAATATTCAATAATAGTTCAAGCAAAGAAACACAATAGTGCAAAGCACATTTAAACCCATTTTGGACAGTCACAAGTTCCTGTGCAGACCAGTTTTAGTTTAAAGGGGAAAAAATGACTGCAAATTAAGGCTGTGAAAAAACAGAAGCAACAGAATGATAAATCGAACTGTACAGCATTACAAATCAGGGGGAAAGAAAGATACCAAAAAATTTAAATAAGTTTCAGGGTCACACTTTAACTTTTTCCATATAAGGGTGCATTAATCATTTCATAGCAAACATTTTTTCCATAAGGATGTGTAGTGTTTCAGGACGACACTAAATGCTTGCCATGATCTGCCTTATTTACATATTTGCTATAAAAAAAAATTTTTTTTAAAAGGCCATCCATAAGCATACAGCAGTGTGTGGTAGCACAATGCTTTCTCAGAGCTTATACTGCAAACAATTAGAAAAAAGTGCTACTGGACTAATGATTTACTGTGGGCTTTTTTTTTTTTTTAATTAGTCACATCACAGTTTTGAGAAATATTCATCGTAGTTTTTGACCACATCTTCTTGATTGTCTTTCAAACGGTTGTTTCCTTCATGTCTGGGGATTCAGATTTAGCAGAGTCAGGGGTTTCCTTCACTGCTCTGGCTGAGTTCTCAGTTAACGATTTCTTGTTCTCAGATTTTGCTTTGGAGTCAGTAGAGGAAGAGCTGGTTGTACTGGGATCCTCTGAGTCCTGCACCTGCTCTGCGGGCAGCTGCAGGAATGAAGGAACCTCCAGCTGCTCTTTGGTGAGAAGACCTCGCTGATCATCCACCCTGGAGTTCTGAGCCCTCGTCAGCATGTCCAGCAACCCTGATGTGGGCAAAGTATTATGTTACTTCTGTTTTCTCTTTCTGATAAATAGATCAAAATAATATTGTGCTATATTATCTGAATAATAGTTGATAATATGTAGACAACAGTCTAGATATTTTTTTTTTAAAAAGAAGAAGCTAAGTGGTGTACTCCTCATAAAAATTCCCATCCTGGCTAGATGGGTTGGATGATACAGATAAAGTCATACAACTTTATAGTGCAGCAGTCACGTATATTCTAATATGGAGCATTACCAACACATATTTATTTCAATGTTCATGCTGATAAAAAACTGTCATATGAC
The DNA here is from genome assembly GCA_024447675.2 of Pterophyllum scalare. Lineage (NCBI taxonomy): Eukaryota > Metazoa > Chordata > Actinopteri > Cichliformes > Cichlidae > Pterophyllum > Pterophyllum scalare. Next base: position 14,099 of record JAMQGT020000514.1, on the reverse strand, counting down.
TGAATATTATTTCACTAATTTAATTCAGTAACCGTACACAGAACCACACTAGATACTGGCAGGTCATCCTACCATCCATTTCACGGTTCTTAGGCCTGGGCTGAGTCTTGGCCCTGTCTTGGCCCGACGATCTGGTCTCTGGACCTGTACTCACTGCTCCCGCCTGAAACCAAAACAGATATCAGGACCATCAACATACAAATTCTCAGTTTACAGGTTTTAAATCTCAGTAATGCCGAGTGATTTGAATCATTTCTAGCCAACAAAAAACTTTTCATCACTGGATCTGATGATATCAGGAACCCTTGAGTTGCATCCAAATCCACTCATTAGCCAAGATTGCAATCAGAGTGTTGTGCAACTCTGCCTAGCAAATTAACACCAAATACCATACAAAGTTTCTTTCAAGGTTGCTTTCTTGTGCAACCGTGGACCATATCCAGCATGACCTATTTTAAGATCGCTCCTCTATTCTGACTCAAGCACTTGCATGACTGCAGTATACACTGAATCTCCTGCAATGTGTCACCCTTGAAACTTGAATTTCATCCTGGAGAAAAGGTGTGGGGGGTCATAGAGACCCAATTCTTATTAGGGATGATCCTCAACATAAAAGGTTAGGTTGGCTTGACACAGGAGTTGAGGTTTATATTTCTGTAAACATTTAGAGCATATTTATGGTTCATTTGAAGCATTCGGGTGGAGTGGTTAGATAAAGACTTCTAGGGAGCAATTTAAAAATAGCATCAGAGCCAGAAATGGTCCAGAGGTGCACAAGAAGACCACCTGAAGGGGAGACTGTCCAAATCTGAGTTTTATTTGCAGAGATGGAAAAACTGTGATCTCATCTTTTTTTTAATGAACAAAGTGCACTATAATTGTTGGATCGTTGCATACAAAATTTCTGCGTACTGTATTCAACTTCTACAATTGGTCAAAAAAGTAGCATTAATTATGTGCACATCACTTCCTATAGACAAGTAGCCTCATTCACTAATATGCGTGTGAGAATGTTCTTAACCTATGAAGAAAAAATATAATAAATTACAGTCGGGCTCATGAAACATGTTCACCAGCCAGTTTTTTTTTCTTTTTCTTACCACTTTGTCTTTGTTTTGTCCTTGTATTAGTGACACCTCATAACGGGTTATAAATGCAGGCTAAATCCTTTATTTTTATCTTGAATTCAAAGATGTACATTGATATTTTCTAAGACCATCTGGTCATCATCAGGCAGTTCTAAATTTTCTTTGTAGAGTACCAACAATGGATACACATGCACTAACCCATTAAACATTTGCACACAGTTTATATAGATTTGTATGTACTGTTTGTGAAAGAGGCCCATAGTTACAACACAACATACCACTCTTCATAGATTTATAGAATGACATAAATATAGGAAACTGATCTACCGTCCCTATAATTTTCAAACATAAAAATATAGTGATATACTCTTTGTAACATCTGCGCAAATAAGAATATAATGAAGGCTGTTCAAGATGGTTCATATTTAGCCTTCAAACAAAAAGTTTGACTGGATTTAATTAAAAAAAGAGAAATACACAAACTCTTTCAAATCTAGAGCCCTCAGTTGTTGTTTTGTTTTTTTTAATTGTTCCAAAACATCATTGCCATTACAAAAGAACATGTATGACTTTCTCAGAATCACAGATGGCAAAAAGAATTGTGTTGTGATTTTTGAATATACACTGCCTCACCTGGTTGGCTGCAGAAGAACCATTGCCTCTGGAAATGCTGGTCTGCTCTTTGCCTGCATCCACACAAAGATGGAAATCAGTTTCTAACAGAACTTCTACTTTCAATATAAAAGTAGCCAGTAAGCAGCTGATGATCCTACAGAACTTACACCTACCCCGTTATGTTAAACACTGATATTAGATAAAACATCTTGAGAAGAATTAAACTGGTCCTCCTGGGATACAACCACTCTAATTGAATCTACTTTGCTCATCCTGAACAGAATAAAAAAGGAGCTGAGGCTGAGAGCACTGATCTAAACTGAAGTGGGATCTAGACTCAGCAGTTGGGAAAAGTAGTGAGTGAAGTGAAAGTGGCACAACATTCAACAAATCAAATGGACTCAGACATTTCAACTGTATTAAAAAAAAAGAGAGAGACTGAAAAAAGAAACACACAAAGAGAAATCAAAGTAAGGAAAGGGGAACATGCAGACAGTGATGCAGAAAAACCATGACAGGAAAATGGACAGTGAAAAGACTCTTTAGCTTAGCCTCAAGGGAGAGGGCACCATGAAACGAAGAACACTTTGTAGGAGCCATTAAGAAACAATTAAATCAATAAAGGAGGCATAGACAGCACCAGAGAACACACAATAATGGTCTGTGTATCACCCACGTAATCAGCTGATGGAAAGTTAAAATGCGCCTTTATCAGATTTCACTGAGGTTTGTTTTCATTTACTTATCAGCTAAGTAGGTTTGTTTTCATCCTGTGGCTGACTGTGCTTTTCTGGTAGCTGCGCGCTGTATTCGATTAAATGTTATAAACATGAATCTGCCTGTTTCACACTGAAGTAAATGAATGGGTTTCTAAAAAGGTCAAGTATATTAACCTTTGATTTTGTCAAGTCGGAGTGTCTTATTGGCCAGTTTGAACACAGTGCAGCTCATGCTCATGGGCTCATCACTTCCAACCTGAAACAAAGGATACATGCAGACAGACTCAGATGGAAAGTCCTATGGGAATCTATGGGATGCTATGGGACTTGCATAACTCAGAAAAGGCATTAATACATTATTAAAATAATCCCATTACTCACTGCAAAGTAATGTAATGTTTCCTTAACAGTAGCATCAATAACCTGGGGATACTTTGGAATACTACAGGAGGCGCTTACATTTGTTTCAAGCTGATAGCTTAATAATCCAAGTAAATGCATAATTCTCAATATAAGTACACTACAATGATTTAAAATCAAAACAATACAAAACCAAAACATTTTTTTGTCTATTTGTGACAAATCAAGAAAATGAGTCACTGAAATGCAGCAGCAGAGAAAACAGGAGAAAGTGGTCGACATGTTTGTGTGAGCCTTTATTTCCTGTTATATATATATGTTTATTAAAAAAAACTGCAAAACGTTTGATGAGGGCAGCTGGATCCCCGTTACTGAGAATGACAAAGGTCCTCATTGAAGCACAGCAGTTTTCACTGAATTTTACATTCAACTTGGAGACTCATTTCAGTGCAACTACAACAATGCTGTCAAAATTGCTTCACCATTAATTTAGTGACAGATTTCAAAGTTCATCCTTAAAGGTTCCCCACTTGCTCGTTTTCAGCTACACATGTAGCACTGCATGCATGATTCATAGTTCAAAATAATCCTAGACTATACAGGCTGAAAAATATGTAAAACAGGGTTCATTATTGAAAAGAATCACAGCTGTAGCACATTCAAATTACAGGTCGGAACAAGTAAATATGCACAATGATTTTTCTAAATATTTAAAGGTTAAAAAGCATTTCAGAAATGCTTTGGTTGTATAAATAAACTAAAGAAAATTAATCATTCCTTTAAAACTAGGAACAATGTCAATCTTTATCTGGAAACTGCTCAAGTAAAAGGCAGCATATTATAATCTGACTCATATGCAACACTCACCATGGTGACCAAGGCCTCTTGTGGCTTAATATGGTGTTTCTGCAGCACCACTGAGAGGGCATCCTGCAGTGTCTTACTAGACTTCGCCATGATCCCCATGGTTTTGCCAGTGAAGGCAATCTCCAACCTGAAACGCACACATATCTCTATAACTTCCCCTCACCCTGTGTCTGAAACTGAATCAAATGCAGTGGAACAGAAATACAGCATCACTGTCAGGCGAAGTCTGCAACCACAAAAATACCCAACAAGCAATAACTTAGCAGGAAATCTAATTCTGCTTTTTCTGCAATTTATTTATTCAATGCAAAGGAAGACTATAATGATTACTGCTCAGAGAGCTAGACTTTATGTTGCATATTAACACAAAGACTTCCCTCTAATATAGTGAGAAGTGACATGCTGTAGTGGGGGTGTGAAAGCCTGCTAGCGTGACAAAGACAGAAAAAAATATGCAGCGAAGGAAGTGATTCAGTTGACTCACGCAAACGTCACTCTGAGCTCTAAAGAGACCTGCTGATCTCTCAGTACGGAGCAGTCCTGGTCCAGTGATAAGGGTTGCTGCAGAAAGAAACAAGAGGGATTTTTATAGATGTGAACATCAACAGGGAATACTTTAAGATTCAGAAATGAAGAGGGTGAGATAAGACAGTGTGAAAATGTCAGAACAGGGGAAGACAGTCATCTGTCACACTCCCTGTTGCAAACAACTTTACAGGGTAGCCCAGGAGGTATTTTTGAACACCTTGATTTAAAGCTGCAGCCTATGCACAGCAGAAGTCCTCACCTTGTCCTTGCCATGAAGGTAAATTATAACATCTTTGAGTGGGAAGCCTCTTTTCTCACATAGGCTAGCCAACATGTCTTTAATTGGTTGGCCATTACGCGTGGGTGCCAAGGAGGCACTGCCATCGGGCAGGAAGACACAGCAGTATCCCCCCTCCAATCCCATACGACTCCCACCCTGCTCAGGGGAGCGGGGACTCGAGCAGCCATTCTACATCAGATAGAGAAGCAAGAAAAAGAACCTAAGATTGAAAATATGGTCCCACTGACACATTTTCCTCTAAACTAAGAACTGCCACCTCAAAGATTAGTTTTGCTAGTTGTATGCCTCCAATCATAAAAACTTTAAATTACCATTTATTTACCATAATTCCAATATGCTCCAAATGTTTTGTGAATGTACTGACCTCTAACTGCCTGCAGAGGGAGCCAAGCTCCACACTACTGGTCGACTTGATTGACATTTGGGTCTCTTTCCAGGGAACCATGCCATTGGAGTTGGAATCATTATTGTTATTGATGAGATAGAAAAAATAAAATAAAAATAAGAGACAGTAAGACAGTGGTAAACTGTAGAATGAAGTCAGAAGATGTATGTCAGACATCACAAAAGCTCGAGATGTGTCATTTGGCACAGACTACCTCCCCAGGATCCTCTTTTCTGTCGGTGTTTCTCTGAGGCACTCTTACCACCCTGGAAGCTGTTAGGGTCTGACTTCTTGCCCTGAAACAGTGACGAAATAAATGCCATTATTGACAAAGTCAAACAAGAATCAACATGTTTTTCTTTTTCCCGCCTTTCAGTCCATCTACCTTCTTATCCCTTAAGGGGCTTCTGGAAGCCACATCCTCCCAGGATCCTATGCGGGAAGGCTCATTAGAGAGCTGAGGTAGACCTTTGCCTTCTACTGTTGCCAAGGTGCAGCTCTGATAAAGTGGAGAGCGTACAAAGCGCCTGTAGCTGTCCATTTTCATCAGCTTAAATATCTGAAATAAAGCAAGGGTTTGGGGAGGGGGGGGACACAGTCATCTAAGGTACCAAAAATGAATCACTGTATTGCTGAAATAGTTGAGTTGATTCATACCAACCTGCGCTTGAGCTTTGTTAAACATGTTAGGTGTGGGCTGCTCAAGGTCCTTCTCCTCTGTCTTTGCTGTATCATCAATGTTAACAGAGTAGGGAGCACTCTCAGACAGGTAAGTGCTGTAGATGGAGCGAGCTTCTGCTTTCAGCTAGAAACAACAGCAGGAGCTCCATCAGACTGAACCATTCTGCTTATCAGCTATCACCTAAACTTTGTTTCTTAATTACAGTTTAAAAAGTGTTTAGGCATAATTAAGATCAGAAACTCTTAATTTCCCTGTGGATTTCATAACATTTAGGTTTTTTTAATCATCTAGTAATCCTCTCAGTGTTTGCAAAGCTCCCAAATGATATGGTGATATTACTTTTAGTGCACTTCCTGTAGCATAAATTAAATCTACCCCTTCCAAGGTTCCATGACGCAAATCATACAGTTTTCTAAAGGACAAGGGTCATTTTCTAGAAACTAGCCTGAAGTATGGCTATATCCAGTCAATACTTTTTTCCATTTCCTCAGTCCATCTCCAAGGGAGCTACAACATGCATTATACTGCCAAAAGTATTCACTCCCCCATCCAAATATTGAATTGAGGTATTCCAATCACTTCCATGGCCACAGGTGTATAAAACCAAGCACCTAGGCATGCAGACTGCTTCTACCAACATTTGTGAAAGAATGGGTTGCTCTCAGGAGCTCAGTGAATCCTAGCATGGTCCTAGGATGCCACCTGTGCAACAAGACCAGTCATGAAATTTCCTCACTACTAGAGTGGGGTCAGTGGATGCTGAGGTGCATAGTGCACAGAGGTCATCAACTTTCTGCAGAGTCAATCACTACACACCTCCAAATTTTATGTGGCCTTCAGATTAGCTCAAGAACAGTGCGTAGAGAGCTTCATGGAATGGTTTCCATGGCTGAGCAGCTGCAGCCAAGCCTTACATCACCAAGGACAATGCACAGCATTGGATGCAGTGGCAGAAAGCACGCCGCCACTGGACTCTAGAGCAGTTTTTGCTGTTGGGTTTTAAAAATGGCACGCTGATTCTGGTGAAGGAGTCGCTCTCATGACTCCGCTAGTGACGACACTCCCTGGCAAATCAATGGCATGCTGTCCTCCGCGTCACATTTTCAGATCACCCCAGATCGCCTAGAACCTCGGGTGAGTGAGTACGGGAAAAGGACCTCCAAAGTGTACCTGATTCTAATGTAAATGCCGTCAAATCGCAGCGAGTCGTGTCGACCCGTGCTGAGTCGTTCCGTATGGAAAAGCCCTATTAGTTCCAGTGAAATGAACTCTTAATGCTTCAGCATACCAAAACATTCTGGACAATCTTATGCTCCCAACTTTGTGGGAACACAACACATTTGAATTTCCTGTAATACCAGTTTTCAAAAACGTGTTTATTTGGGGGGGGGGGTCCAAAAGAAGATATTTAGTTAATACTGATATTTCTACTCTTTTTGCAGACTGGAGTGTTAAAATCAAGTGATTTTTACACACTCTGCAGCCCTTTTCACAAATCCATGCTAATGGCTTAAGTAATTACTGAGAATACCTTTTATATGAATATATTATTTAAAGCATTTATGTATGAAAATCACTTGACTATAATCATTTTTTCTTCATGTTGATATGTTATGTGAGGTTCTCAACTTTGTCCCAAAAAACAAAGAAAAAAAATAGATTTAGAACATCTATATATCCCATGTATGAGACATTGCAGCAGACACAACAAATTGTGTTACATGCTTGTGCAATGAGTTTGGTGCAGCATGTTGCAGGCGGTAGTGTCCGTAACAGTGACAGATATCATATGGGCTTATATGTAACACTTCAATGTGCACACATGAGAAACATTTTTGAGCCGTTTTATTCACTTAGGTCAGATATTTAGATTATAGGGTAAACTGCAACAGCTGGTAACTGTAAGAACCATTCTGCAGTGTTTGCAAAAGGAAAAATCTAGTGGTTCAAAATTGCCTCTTTTTTGTTAACTGAATACTTCAAAATTTCACATCCCATTTCACAAGATGACAAAGCTGCAGAAACTATCAAAAACTAGTGTATTTGTGCCAAATATTGGTTAATGACACTTAAAAAGCAGAAAAAACATTACTGAATTACTGATGCAAGGCCATGCAATAGCTGCAGACACCCACAGTTATAGCAACAAGGCAACCCTGTCTTCACTAAGCAGTTGACTTCTTTTCTACATCAAATATGTTTTTAAAAAATTTGTGCTATCAGGGCAGTGGTTTACAGTGGTTTTCCTGGCATATCCCATTTCAGAAGCCAGAATAGCTCACGCACCACACCCGCCACACAAAAAACAAACAAACTAAAAAATGATTCAAGTTGAATTTTAATAAAGGTTATCACAACAGCATGAGCAAACCCTCCAAGAATCATACTTTTACTTTAGTTAACTTAATTTCACTTTGTACTTTACACCTGGTTCTGCAGTAGTTCTATGTTCCACAGTCTAAGAAATGCTGCAAAAAAGTATTCATTAAAAAAAAAAAAAGTCAGTTTGTACCTCAACCAATGAAGTGGCCGGAATCTTCTTGAACTTTTCACAAGCCTGCCAGAATAAAATGTTCTCTGCACTCACCTCAGACTTTAAGAAGTCCTGCACACAAACACACATGAACACTGTATAAACATATATGCCAGCACTTGAATTCTGCCTGAACTTGTTAAATATTTCAACCTCAGTTTGTCTCACCGTAAAGTAGCGGACCCCACAGGGGTCCTCCAACAGTTTCTCAAATGACACGGCCCAGCTCATGACACTGTTGGCTGGACCATGCTCTCCGGCTGGAGTCCCAGGAAGGCTGGAGCTGCTGCCTCCACAGCCGCGTGTGGACATGTTCAAATCTAAAGCACATCCAGGCACACACCCATTTATCAGCACCGAAAAGCATGACCAAGAGTGAAGGTGAATCAGATATCTTCATGCACAGACATGTTCACATTGTGGAATTGAACTATGTAACAGGATTAGCAGCATGCAGGCTGGCTGCTCATGCTTACCTCCATCTGACACTGCCTGGCTCTGTGAACAGAGAGAGGAATATGTCAAGGAACTTTACTACAACACTTAAAACTAAAACTTTAAAAAGCTGAATACTCTTCATTGAGGTTGTTATGGACTGACTATGGTATTGATAGTTTGATTCAAAATTATAACAAATCTGTTATCTAAGGTTCCACAGTCAAAATGAAAGTAAAGTTTACTTTGGCCATGTTCAGATACTACATTTCAATATTACTGCAACAACTATAAGGCACCAGAATGAAAACATACATTCAGGAAGAGAAACGTGAACAGCAGCTGCACATCATTTTTCTCTTTTTGTTTTTTCCACCGCAGTGTAACTGTAGCGCAATCAGCCAAAGCTGTTTTTACAGGAAGTGGTTGCAACACTGGTGACAATAACCCTCATTCAGCTTTCAGAGCTCAGAAAATGCACATCTTGTAAATGTTGTTTCAATTGACACATTTTTTGCAGTAACTAAACTCTGCAAACTATTTATACACCTGTAACCTACAACCTGTGATGACAACTTTTCAATTCACCCAGGTATGAAGACAACTAGATACTGATCTGATGTACACACAGAAAAGCTTCAGCTTCAAAAAAAAATTGCCCAGAGGTGTGAATGTGAGTGTGTCTGTATGTCTAGACACCTTGTGTGGAGTAACAAGCCCAGAGAGTGTGGGGACGTGAGGTTTATGAATAAAGTATCAGTGTCATCATAACTGGTAGCTGTGAGTGCCATATTAGTCAATGTAAGATTAAGTAAACAACAGTACACTCTGTTTTTCCACTGATACTACTGATGTAACCGAATCATTTACATTACAGAAAGCGGCAAAACTTGTCACTGAGTTTAATTCATGAACCTGCACGATTACCATTGTTTTATGGTAGAGGTTACTGCCTTTTTAAAAAATACATTACTTTCATTTTCATTCTCTGTGTTTAATAGAGCTTTCTTTGTGACCTGATGGCTGCTTGATGTCCCAACTTTTCCAGTCATGGACGCAGACTTAGGCTTCCTGATTCCTTGCTTGTTGATTTATTTACTTACTAACTAAATGAAGACCAAGTTAAAAATCAAGGTTTTCACATCACGTCCAGCTAATCTTGATCTCATTTCAGGATACGTATAGTCACATGATAAATCAAGCAGAAAAGCTCTCTCTAGAGTCAGCGACCGGACACAAAAAGCAATGCCAAAAACTAAGGCCATTAAACCAACTCCGATTGGGAAGTCCTGCAAGACCCAATTTTCAAGGTCACGCAGCTACTTTAGGTCAACACATAGGAAATCAAAACCATCTTCTATATAGTAACAGATAGTTACACCAGTGAAATGTAGGCAGAGAACTGAGGCGACAGTGGCTGAGGAAGAAGGGCAAATCATCCATTCGAATTCCTTAAACACAATCAGTGGGTGAATGTCACTTTTAAAAGCTCTTCATGTGGCCTATACTATAGAAAATGATGCCTTGTTCTTCCTCTTTTATATGTCACTTTTTTTACCCTTGACATTTGATACAATCTTTCATTTACTTTATATTTGCTGCATGCAGTGTGTGCGCCATTGTAACTAATAATAAAAGCTTTTGTCTATAGTCTATAATTCTGACCATATATGGATGATAATGGGCTGTCTATTTCTGCAGGTGTGACCCTACCGCTTCAATTATTTGCTGTGCTATGCAAATACTCCCTCCAAAGACAGCAGTACACTTTCGAGACACTGCAATGAAAACAAACGATTTGGCTTTGGCTTATTTGTGCACACTGCATTCTCGTAACCTGCACTTTTGATTCTCTGAAAATCATTTAACGCAGAGATCTAGATATACAGAAATCCTGTATGAAAGAAGACTCCAGTGCAGCAGAAACTATGGGGACTGTTCAACTAATAAAATGCAAGGCACCAAAAGCACCCTTTTTAGACTTATAGCAACATCCTGCACTTATGACTTAATATCCGGTGATACATTTTCACACCTTTTTTTGCAGAACTGAACTATTTCAAGAAACGTAATGGTCTCACACCGAGTACACTGAAGCCAACTCAGCCTACACATGACAGATTGGCCAACATGCATGGCTCAGTTTCTCCTTCTGGCTCAGAATAGCCCAGCCTGTTCTCAGTAGCAACCAAGTGTAGCCACACAGGCTGATTCTGGCACTACTGAGGACTGGAGACAGAACGCAAGCCAGCACAAGACAACTGCTCAACTGCACTCTTGATACTCTGGATTGGTAGTCAGCTTAATAGCATTAGTAGTGATAAAAAGAAAAAGAAAAAACAGGATACGGGGGGGCAAAATTCAAAAGGGTATTCAAACTCACTGCACGGCTACAAAATGAAGTAGTCAACATTAAAATTCCTTTAATATTCACTGTGTCAGGCCTGACAAAGCCTACTTGTATACATAACAAGTGCATGAAAGAACTACTGGATCCACAGGACAGCCACAAAACCAAATCAGACCTAACAAGAATGGTGCCAACTCACCATGTGGCCAACAGGGACCCCTAAAGAATTGCTGTTCTTCGCCATGGTGGCCCAGACACCAGTTTCAAAGCTGAAGTCTTACGATGTGCACACTGTCAGGGGACGCAGCCGAGTGCTCCACCCAAACTTGATGCACACTCCTCACACACTCACACACACAAAACTCATCACTTGGGTCTTCCTGTCACTTCCTGCCTGGGAGGGAAGTCTTACCATAGCAACAAGCCACAAAAGAGGAAGTATGGTTACTATGATCAAACTGTTAGCCTACATCTTGAGAAACACTGTGATGTGGGAACGCAGGCGTCATTGTGCTTTTTATGCGCAGTCAATGAACCAGTTACTTATTTCAGCTTTCTACCATTATAAATAAACGTAACAGCTTCAGTTTTACACTCATACTTTTTTGTTTTAAAACGTCTCAGTTTGACTTTTAAGTCAGTGAGGCCCGGAAGTACACGAATTTAAAGTCCAATTCTTTAAAACAAGCCTAGGGAAGGAAGCCTGTCTCTTTGCCAACGTACAGTTGTGCTAAAGGCTATCATTTGCCACTGTTCTGGATCGTTTAAAAGCAAAACTTGCTACATGTGGTTTTGCGCAAATTAAAATAAAAAGTTAAGAGATAAAGATTACCACGAGAGTACCACTCTCTCGCTATAACAAACATATCCATCTAGATCAAGTTCAAGCTAAACTGCAGAGTCACGCAGGCCCCGAAAGATTTCGGTGCGTCTGGCATACCTTCCTGTTGTTGGCAAAAATGCTGCTGGTTATGGTGCACAGTTTGCTATATTTCCTTTGCTGCTTTTGTGCTGCAGCCTTTGCCAGGCGAGAAAACCTGTCATACACTCCGCTGAAAGTGACCATGGTGTACGATACTATAAAACAAAGCAGAAGAGAGTATCAATCGTATACAGCAAAATGCTATTTAACAGGTGAGAACTAATGAAGGTCGGACATGCGCACAAACAGTCTAGCTTCAAGCTAGGTCTGGAGAAATTGTGTTTTTGTTTTTATTTAAACTTAGCACAAAAAAGTAAAGAAATTTGTATTTGGTGGATTATTTCTTTGTTGTAACTACGGAAGCCGAGAGCGGACGTGGTACGTATTTTCTGATGGTTTTCTCGAGATAACGACTTATTTATCTCGTTATCACGTAGTAACGATTACCGTTTTCTCGAAATAACGAGATAAATAACTCGTTAAAGTTCTCCACAATCTGACATTTTCAGCTTGAGATCATGAGCATTCAAGAAAAGATAATCATCTCGTGATCTCGAGAAAAACCATCGGTAAATTAACTCCTTATCTCGAGAAAACGAACTTTGTTTTCTCGAGATAAGGAGTTATTTGTCTCGTTATCTGGAGAAAACGGTAATTTAGGTATTTCGTGATAATGAGATAAATAACTCGTTATCTCGAGAAAACCATCAGAAAAAAGTTATACGTACCACGTCCGCTCTCGGCTTCCACATTGTAACAATGCTTCCTGGCAATAAATCTTATACGGTTGGAAAGCCTGTTTATTTCCCCTTAAATGGGGCCGCATTTTGTAAGGAAATTGAATTCGTGGGTTGCGCCCATAAAAAACCAAATCTTCTGTGACGACCCCAAACAGCTTATCCTGCTATTGACTCGTTTGGTAGCGTTTATTGGATTGCATGATTGAAGTCTGAAGAAACAAGATATATTGGTATTTTAACAATGTGTTAATTTAACAAACAGGGGCCTCAGCAGCATGTGGAAGAACCTCACACAGCCACAACACCCTGGCACCTCCTCCTGCTGGTTACCAGCTTGGTCACACACTGTTGTGGGATGTCATCCCATACTTAACACTAGCATCTGTCGCAATTCAGCCAGTGTGGCTGTGTTGGTCATTCTGACACAAGTAGCACGTCCAACCCACAAATGCATTATCCTTATAAATGTGACACCATTTAAGGGGAAATAAACAGGCTTTGCAGCCGTATATGTTTCATTGCCAAAAAGCAATTCCTTTACTTTTTGTGCTAAGTATTTATACATCCTGTTGGACTTCCACAAAGACAAGTAGCTGCTTGGTGCATGGTGTTTGACAAGGAACAGAAGACGGCAGTTGCGATAGATATGGCAATCCCAGAGGACAGCAACATCTGGAAGAATGAGCACAAGAGAACAGAGAAGTACCAGGGGCTGAAGGAACAACTGGAGCAGATATGGAAGGTAAAGTCCAAAGTGTTCTCAGTGGTAATAGGAGCATTAGGAGCTGTAACCCCCAAAATGGAAGCTATTCCAGGCTCAACATCAGAGGTCGTATCGGGAGGTGAAAGGGAGATTTTTTTTTTTTTCGGCATAGTTTTATGTTTAATTCCACACATGTAATGAATTTTCAGAACACCCATTTTTAGTAGCTGTGATATTGGCAGCATTTTCTGGGAAATGTGTCTGCATGGCTCCAAAAATGATCTTTTTTTTTATTTTATTTTATTTTTTTTTTGCCTGTCATGTTCGGCATTTTATGCAATCAGAATGATGGTCCAATTGCGTTGCTGCTGCCAAACATATTTGCTTTTACAACAAGAGCTCTATAAGTTTCTATAGGCTATTCTTGTTGTTTATATTTTATTTCATTTATTCTTGCCAGACCTGACAGGCAGGAAGAAGAGGAAAGAAAAGATGGGGGGGGAATACAGAAAAGAAGGGAGAAATGGAGGAGAAAAAACAGATAGGGGCACATACATATACACCTATGAATACATGCATATACACACACACACACACACACACACCCACACAGGCTTGTTGTGGTTTGTTGTTATGTGTGTGTTCCTCTGTCATGGAACGTACTCAATAATGAGGGCAAAAAAGCCGCAACCACCCCCATCCGGATCCAGAGGCAAGCAGGGATAGACCCAGGGGACCCAGGTCATCCAAGGCCCACCAGGAGCGCAGCAAGAATGACGAGGCCACACATCCCCTACGGGCGACCCATGTGCACCCCCCAGAGAAGGGAGGCAGACACTAGGACAGAAGCCCCCACGGTCAACGGGCAAGA